>JXSR01S004779.1:17751-36990 GCA_000969725.1 Ophiothrix spiculata
GGATTTGATTAATGTCATATGACTTTATAACGGATTCATCATTGTCCTTAACGAGAATCAAGTCCAATGTATGGCCACCAATGTGAGTTGGGCCACGAATTATCTGCTGAAAACCAACTGCGGAAATGAGTGAAGAAAATGTTTTGACTTCAGACTCGTATGGACAATCCATATGAATATTAAAATCACCTAGGAAAATAGTTCTCCCAGGCATAAGATCTATGGCACCAATAAAGTCATCAAATTCCTCAAAGAATTTGGAAGTAGGTGTATCGGGGCTGTAAATCACAGCAAAATTTGTAGAACGAAATGACACAAGAGCATGTTCAAATGTTTCGGACTTGGGGAGGATATCCTTTCTGAGCTGTAACTTCAGATGAGTCTTGAAAGGCCTACATTTCCAATGTGTCAAGGTTTGCAATAATTATGCAGCTAGTATATGAAACAAAGGAATCTCCTAGACCTTATCTAATAGATGACAGATGATTTAACTAGACATCAATAATAATAGACTTCAGATGGGTAGCTGACTATTTTATTAACATCTCCAGTTTACACACTGTCACAGAAAGATTAGGCACACTAGTATAGTAGCTTCTATGAATTGGCAATCTGAAGAGTGTAATTCCCGCTACGATCCAGAACAGATAATTAATGGTCAGATAATGAGGTGCTGTGACAAAATGATGCAAAGTCACAAATAGAGATTTTGAATAAATGATCTCTAAAGTGAAAACAAAATGGTGAAATCATTTTTCTGTTTTTGGTGTAAAAGTCATTCACACATAGTTTTTTTAACCATACATAAGTCTACCTATACTTATTTTCTTATATTTAGAACCATTTATTGACCTGGTGAATTTTTGTATTCATTCATCAGATAGATTTTAAATATTATTTCCAAGAAGAAAATAATGAAGACAAACTTTGTGTGCATGAAAAGCAACTTTGTGTTCGGGATCAAAAGACAATAATGCGGCCACATCTGCAGGTGAATGAAACCACATCCACAACTGCACAGCTCAATCCAGTAGCCTACCGGATTCAGCCGTTCTCCCTGACAATTTAGTTTATTACTTGTTCAACAATATCAGTCGACTGATATGCCTGTTACCTTATGTGACCATTCTAATCACCTATATCATTGGTTCTATATAGGTCAAGTTATACTCAACCTCAAAACACAATTTTTTGCTAATAAACATTTTGTTGTAACGTCAAACTATGGGCCGCCATAGGTCTTGTTGGTTTCACACGCAGTTTGAGTTAATATCAATTTTAGGTTTAGGCACCGTTACAGATTTTACACATTCCTTTGGGTATTTTAAACACCTTTTCAATGTACTTGACACCCTTATCAAAAGGTATCAACACTTTTCTCTTGTTGACACCTTTTAGAGACCTATGGTCGCCCATATTTTGATGCCACAACAAAATGTTTGGTAGCGAAAGTTTTGTTTGGGGGCCGAGTATCAATTGACAATTTCTGACATACCTTTTGTTACTGGTTCATCAATATAGAAGCCATCTGATAGGCCCACTGTTACCTTGTGACCATTGCCACCACCTATATCATTGGCTGAAAGAGGCACCTTGAAACAAAACATACAACATTTGATAGCGTCAATAACAATTATGTAATATAAATGTTTTCAAGATATTGACACATATGATTGGTCGAATTCCAACAAATACATATATCAATTTGGAAAACAACATTTTTGTCACAGATTTCTTCTGACAAGAGTTGAACAGCATTGCTGTTAAGGCTGGAGTAGACCTTTTTAGACCACTTTAGCATAAACCGTTTTTGTACTCTTAACTATCATACTAATTGCATAAACCATATAAAAGAATACATTTTTAAAAACAGATTTTTTCCTTGAACATGATGGTGATATGGGTTTTGACCAAAATTGTCATTTTTGGCAAAAAATGCCAAAAAAATTCCTGGAAAAACTAACTAAAATTTACATTTGTGATCAAAAAATAGGGTATGCCACACAAATAATTTTAAGGCCTTACTAAGATTAATCGAAGTTGGAAGATCACCTTCTTATTCATTTGCACACTAGATTACTTCTAAACTTTTAGGACTGGCAGAAGTGAATCAATTCAAACCAGAGCAATTAGGCCTATGGCTCAATCAACTTGTGCTCAAATTAGGATGGAACAGATCTTTTTAAGTGTACGAAAATGAAGACTTTGGGCAACAGGTATCTGGACAAAGTTTGAGACAAATACATTTATGAAGTTAATCTTGTTAATTCTGAAATGTTTTATCATCATGCACTTACTTTTTTGTATGCAAAGATTATGCGTCCATCTTTCATTAATGTTGTCTGGAATGTGAAGCTTCCCTCTTGAGATGTCAAAGTTCACAGGTTACGGGTCATTAACAGGCAAATCAGGCAGGCAGAGGCAGGCAAAACAAACAATGAAATGGCAAATTGATGTTAGTATTTTGAAAACTTAACATACATGACATGACATGCTTCAGGCAAAATGGAATGGTGGAGAACAAAATCAATTGGTTTCCATGGCAACATGCATCGATTAGAATAATGAAGGAAACATGGTAGTTTAATGCTTTTAAGCAGCTCTTGTTATGATTGATTCCATTGGGGACAAAATCACTTTTAAGACACTGACATTTCTGAGGCAATGTTGATCTTTATTTCCATTAAATCTTTATAAGTTTATAGCAGTGCAAGGATTGATTTTTCTCAAACCTAGTGGTACAAGAAAGTACCTTATTGCTCCATCACAGGTGAACCAAGGTTCATTTCTTATTATTTTGGAATCTCAATTTACACATCAATTATAACCACATAATGTTGATTAGATCTGCAGATTTTGAAAATGTTCAGAAGCATCAATAACTGCCAAAAGAATTGAATTTTTGACATAACAATTCAACAAATTCTAATAATCTTTGTACAACAAAACTAATTCTATCGGACAAGTTTATTTGCATTATTGTGTTTTTCATACGTCACACATTCAGTGTGTGTAAGAAGAATCAGACAATCATGTAAATAGGAAAACTTTTTGTTTTTATGTCATCCAGAATATTCGAGTTGTTTACAAAATTGAAAGATTTAATTAAATTAGATTCCAAATATTCAAACACACGCACACCTGCAGTACATCTTAACATCTGGAAGATGTAATTGAAAGTGCATTTTCTCTTTAGTTCATTTTATTTACAAGTTGCTATTTTTCCCCCTTTGTGGGTCACTTTAAAATCCAATACCTTATCAGAATGTGAGATGACTCTTCTTTTATGTGGTGGAATGTTGCAAGTGAAAAAGAGTGACTTACATTACAGTTTCAGTGAAAAGCAATCATGATAATAGTTTTGATTTAATTTGTGCCTTTCTTTAAGAGACCCTGTTAAGTGTGAAACAAGTCTAATGTTAAATTAAGACTTTCTTAAATATCCTTACATCAAAGCTCAAGTATTCGAATAACTCAGCACCATTTACGAATATTCGTCATTTTAGTAAATGGTCTATGCTCAGTACAATTTGGTCAAGGGTCTGGAAATGCTTTGTTTTTCACTCTTCAGGTCTGTATATTTGATATGATAACAATCCCCAACTAGGCACAATCTTTTCTCATTGGACTAAATTAGACCATGCAGCAATAACATTTTATGGGTATTATGAGAAAAATAATCAATCAAAATGTTTCAATATTGATCAAAATACTGCAATCAGATATCCTGAACTTCTTTCAAAACTTTCTGTCTGTTATCAATTCCATCAACATTGGTTTAAACTTTGAAAAAAAAAATGTTTGTTTTGTTTTTGAGAGGCGATACAGATATTATGATTTTGCAAGTTAAACAAAAGCTCATTCTTATACAACTTGGGCTACAACTTATGCTTCCATCTCCTAAACAACACATACATTTCAAAATGTACAGTCTCCTCCAGGCGGCATAGGACACGATATATAGCATCCACTAGGTTTAGGGACAAGGGATTTCTAAAACGCAAATTCAGGGTACGATTTACGTGCATCTCTATTGGGTCATGGGCCTCACGTATTGAAGAAAATATTACAAAGATAATATTTTTACCTTTCCTCAAAAAATTACAAAAGTGTTCTTATAGTAATTAACATAATTATGTTATTCTAAATCCGCTAGGGTTCACACGTGAACCCCACTTTTTATATATGTTATCATATTTTTTTAGCGATTACGAAAATAATTCTAGTGACCAATCCGGAAGTTGTATTTTTCCACGAATTAGCCAACGATTACGTCAGAGGCGGTATAGGACATGACGCAGCCGGGGATCGGCTACGATATCATATGGCAACCAGTAAGAGTTGCCACGACCTGCACCGCCTGACTCTCCTCCACTAAGTTCACCCCATTTGGGCACATCAGTAACTATATCAATAATTTTCCCTCACATGTTCAATGTCTAGTTTAAAAATACTCAGTAACATTATTTTTAAAAAGTATTTGAACACGTTTGGGAAATTTGTATTTATTAAAAATTGAATCCAGGAATTAAATTTTAAGTCCACGAATATAAAATCATCTAAAGGTACTAAAGTGCCAATTACCATAGAGATGGGATGCAATTTGAAATCTGGTTTGTACCGCTACATCACTATATACAATTCTTAATGTTTCGTTAGAAAAAATGGATCTCTCTCTTTAAATGTAAAAGCTAGTAGCTTTATCAAACAAACACAGATTTGTTATTTTTTATGGTCTATAGGCGACCGAAAACATATACAGGAGAGAAATTATTGAATCTTAAATTGTCACTTTTGAGTTATGTGCTATGTAATTGGCAATATCAAATTTTCAGAGTTAAATACCATGTTTGTCTGTATGTCTCCGTACAGACAAACATGGTATTTAAACTTTCAAAATATGAATCATGATGGACCTGCTACTCTTTCTAATCACTGGTATATAAAAAAAGAACTGAAAAACAAACTGATCATATTAATTTATTATTCTTCACTCTGCCTAGCAGAATAAATGCAGTTTATAGATTGAAAGCTTTCATTCAAAATACTTAAACAGGTATTGAAACAAGTAGAACGTTTTCAATCTGATCTTTTTTTTTAACAGGAAACCAAGGATATGATACTATTTTGAGGGACTGCATAAGCATGAACTGGTAAATCCGGAATGATTTTCTTTTTCAATAATGCTAGTTTATGTGACAACCTTGACGAAACAGGTGTAAAGTTGCATGTCACAATTCAAAGTCGAAAGCAATAGAGCTTGAAAGTTTCACACCTAGATGCATACAAGGAGCTTGAATACGCAACCTGTATATGAAGAGCTTGTTTCCAAAACCTCTTACATCCATTTTTGTTAAACTGAGAAAACAAGGAAAGTTTATTATGACATTTGTACGTTGTTATTTTGAATCAAGTTTGCATGCAAATTAAGTATAATGATGTACTTGTTTACAATATTATGTTTACACAAATCAGACTAATCACAATTATTTTTTAAACTAATTACAATATTTCAAAAAAATGGATGTAAGAGGTTTTGTCACCAAACCCCATAATTAATCAATGGACAACAAACAAAATAAATCAATTTCAGAAATTAAGATCATATTTTCAGTGTAAAATGATGTGATTTATTAACTAAAACATTCACATCTATGTAGTAACACCTTTAAAGCCCAAAACCCACCCTTTCCACCGCCCACCCACCCCATCCCCACCATTCAAAGGTGTGCTCAGCTAAAACCGTCCAGAAAAACACCATTATTTGACTTCACAGACATTGTCAACAGAGGAAATTAGATTTTCAAAAAGAACACTTACACCTATATATTGCAAGTTTGCATAAATTCATTTTAACACATCTTCACATTACTTGTATTTCTTTTAATAAGAGTTTATGATACTTCCTTTAATTGCAATTAGAATTTTCAATAAAAGAGTCTTCACATATTAAAAATGTTATCAATTAGTACCCATTGTTTAACCATTAAATTATTCTATACAAAATATCTCCCTTTCTCTACATTGTGTGTCATCAAGTACTGGTATATTTACATCGCATAAGATGTACCTTTTAAAATGAGGAAAAAGTAAGATCATAATGCTAAAGAAGTGAAATTTCAAAACATTTAACAAAGTATCTAACAACCCAAATACTCCACAGGTTTGCAAATGATTTATCCCAGAGTCATTTAGCGACTGCAAATTGACACTAGCACTCAACAAATAATAAACTAATATTACAGCAAAGTATTGATTGTTTTATTGACATATCAATAAAGAAAATCTAGGATTTCCACTTGGCATGCATCTTGAACAGCCATTTGAAATTGATACAGAGCAATTTATTGATGAATCATATAAGAAAGCTTTTAAGAAATGTGATATCCATATGTATTATTGATGTGATAAAATGAACATGATCTTGTGAAAGCGTCTAATGTATCACATATTTGGACACATCATAGAAAGAGGATCACAGTTTATGACAGTAATGCATCAAGAAATAAAGTATGATGGAATTTAAAATGGGGATCAAAATACTTCAAACATTAATCTGGTTTTGCTCAATTATTCAAATTGGTTTCCAATATATACTAATTCCTTTAAATAAGTTAAATCATAGTTTAGCATTTTTAAGAAAACTGAAAACACTGAATTAATAAATGATTGGATCTCTACCATGCAATTATTGAAATAGTTTCACCTTTGAGGAAACGCTGCAAGTAACAGGATTTGGAGTAATATTTAATACAAAATTGATATCTGGAGCCTGCTTTGTGTTATCAGGGTTTTATGTTTAAAAATTTGGTTCACATCAATCCAAAATTTATTTTCCATTCACTATTACATCATTCTTAACCTCCTCTAACCCCCCCCCCCCCTTTCTCAATCCTAATTTATTAAACAAATCATGATTCAAAATTCAAATTCAACATAAATGTCTTTCAAACAATTTGTCTGTCAAAACGAAGATATAACATGTTAGCTCAGAAAACAATTGGATTCGCAGATAATAAATGATTACAATATAAAAATAAACTGTCATATTGTCATAAATGTTTAGTTGTATGTTCCAATTTTTGAATTAAGAAAACCTATTAAAGCTTCAAAAGAATGCATCACAATGTAATATTGAGGAATAATATCACACTCTTCATCAATGAGATGCCAATCTTTGTTTCTCATCTCATTTGAATCAGCATGCTTCGGGAATAATACTGAGTCTGTGTGAAAAACATCTATCAAACATGGGTTACATACTAAGTGAATCAAAAAAATTGTGTATGGATTACGGAATTAAAGATGGCCTTTACCTTAATTAAAGCACCGAATCACAAATTTGTTGTTGTTTTAATAAAGCAGATTTAATATACTCTTAAATGTAGCAAAAATGGTAGAAATCGGCTGAAAATTGTGTTTATGAGAATGTTCAATATAATGTCTTTGTCAACACTATGTTTTATTTTCTTGATTATTTCAACTACGGATCAAGGTTTCAAGACTTTATAAATGTTGTAACAAATTATTCTGTTTGTTTTACATTTCCATAAAAAAGAAAGAGAAACTAGGATTCAGGAATTATGTTTCTGTGAACCTGTAATTTCTTTACACATTTTGATTTTAATGCATTTGACCAAAAATAATATTTCTAAATACTTCTTTGTGAAATATCATGCGACCATGCAATTTTCTGTCAGCTGACTACTTATGAAATAATTCAATCATTAATTACATATAATGTTCTTTACAATGCCACTTCCACGATAAATTACAGTTACAAAGATGGTGGCAATGAAACTGTCACTTCTTTACTTTGATCATATGCCATAACCCTTATATCATGATAAATGTGATGTGGTTGTCTTGTAGTCCAGAAAACCGCAGCTAATAAAGAATGCCTGACAGAAGACCAGATCAATAAAAACACACTGATACAGCCCTAATTTGATTGTGGGACAACCAAAACCAAACCTATTGATACACTGAGCAAAGATATTCAAAATGACAAACACGTTTGCTCTAAAAGTTCTAAAATAGGGCAATATTCTCATTAAGATGCAAAATGTACAAAATGTATTGAAATGGATCTTAACAGTGAATGAACTGCTAAAGCTATCTCAACATCATAATCCTGACTACCTATAAATCCTAAACAAGTTCTTATAATACTGTTTCCGATTCTCTATAGAACTTGATAGTACATTACCCCATTGCAGGAAGTAGCTTAATACCCCGAGGACTTGTAATGAGAGCCACTCTTGTGACAAACCGATCAAATGAATTTATTATTCTTCACTCTGTCTATCAGCAGAATAATGCAGTTTATATTATCACAGCCAGACAGGTGGGGGAGGGAGGGATGCAGAGAAATAGTGTAGGCTAGTTTATGAACAGAATATGACATGGCAGCCATACTAAATAAATTAGAGAAAATAAAGAGGGTACATTTAACTTGATGAATAGCCCTCTTCCATCCTATTCCCTTAGAAACTGAAAAGGTTTTTGCCAGCTGATTGGTAAAAAGACTCCCATTCTCCGAGGCCAAAGATTGAAAGCTTTCATTCCAAATACTTAAATGTGTACAGAAACAAGTGGAACGTTTTCAATCTGATCATTTTTGTAAGTTAGGTGACCAAGGAAAAAAAACTATTTTGACGGACTGCATAAGCATGAACTGTTAAATCCAAAATGATTTCTTTTTCAATAATGTGAACATATGTGACAACCTTGACGAAACAGGTGTAATGTTGCATTTCATAATTGAAAGTTGAAAGGAATAGAGCTTGATAGTTTCACACCTGGTTTCATACAAGGAACTGGAATACGGAACCTGAATATACAAGTCAACACTATCAAAAGGGTCTTACATTCTTTAAGGATTTTAATAAAAAGTATGTGTTATGATGCCCGGTTATGATGCCTTAAGTTCTATCTCAATGTATAAGTCTAAACTTATCAAAAAGGTCTTACAATTCCCTCCAGATTTTAATATAAAGTTGGTGTTATATGACTTGAATATTGTATGATAATCTTGTATATATTCACCTCTGGCATAAAATGTGAATTATATTATCTCAACTAGACGTGTGGGATGGATAGTGTGAATACAAGCCTGCAAAGTACAAAATTATATTAAAATTTCGAAAACCATATTCTTGAATTGACAATTTTAGATTTATGGTAGTTAAGGTTGTTGTTACAAACGTTTTTTGATAGCGACATGTTTCAATAAAAATATGATGATATCGACATAACGTTAACATAAAATTTTATTTCACTATATTGATTTCCAGTACAAACTGCTTCTAATAAACTTACATGTTGTACTATGGTTGTACCTGTTTTGGCACAGGAAAAATGATAATTTAGTTGATATAAATTGTTATACTAAATTGGTAGCCAACGAACTAAGAGTATTACCTAAAATACCTGTAAATATAAGCAGCCATATAGAAAACTCTGCAAAAACTTATTGAATTTTACAAACAAAAACTAGACCACTGACATTGCTATGATTGTTAACATCCAGATGGGTCAATGGGTGAGAATTTCTTCACATAAAAAACATGGGACATGAACAATCTTATGTCAAGTTCCAAAAGGTCACAATCGGATCTCGTTGATGAAAAACAAAGGATCTCATTTGCAATGTGAATAAACCTTGAATTGAATTGAATATTTTGAGGTATGTTTTTACTTCTGTGTGCTGTGAACAACAGTTTAAAATTTTCATCATGCTATACCAACACAAACAAACTTTCATGAATGTTTAATACACTGCAAGTTAAATCTGAACAACAAGTGTAAAGGGAAAAAAAGAATAATCTTTGAACCACAAAATAAATATCACTTTATTTCTTTGAACTAATCCAAATTCAAAATTGACTTAGAATCTTTTTTCTTGACATATACTGATGGATATCACATTAAAAGAAGCTGAGATTGGTATATTTTAACAAATGATTGAATACTGACAATCTGCATTCACCATGACTACCTTCAATTGATGTCAAACGTCACTGTAAGTGACATTTTATCAGCGGTAACAATCTTACTGTCTCAGGAGACCAACACCTTGTTGACAACGTTCACACCTTGGCAGACATAGCGTATCAATAATTCATACTTAACCCATGTCTTCTGTCACTATTAGTATGTATGAAATACGGCTAAATCAATTGGAAAAGCTGCATGAGTTTGTAACGTTTTTGATTCCATGTTTTATTAGGAGCTATATCATTAGAATTTCTACAATTAAATATGTGCTAATTATGCATATCATTGAGGACAATATTCTGATTTTACACATTTTTTTTACAAAAAAAAAAAAATTCTATCCATTTCCTCTCAAGAGTGAATTTATGTTGTACTGTTCATTTCTGATCAGGAGTGAGAGAGGCTTTGAAAAGAGAGGAAAGTTGTTTTTAAATTTAAAAAGATGAATAACATCATTGGGGATGAAAGCTAGAAATGAGCTGGGGGGAAAACACCATTATTTGACTTCACAGACATTGTCAAAAGAGGAAATTAGATTTTCAAAAAGAACACTTACACCCTATATATTGCAAGTTTGCATAAATTCATTTTAACACATCTTCACATTATTATCATTACTTGTATATTTTTAAATCAGAGTTTATGATACTTCCTTTAATTGCAATTAGAATTTTCAATAAAAGAGTCTTCACATATTAAAAATGTTATCAATTAGTACCCATTGTTTAACCATCAAATTATTCTATACAAAATATCTCCTTTCTCTACATTGTGTGTCATCAAGTACTGGTATATTTACCGCATAAGATGTACCTTTTAAAATGAGGAAAAAGTAAGATCATAATGCTAAAGAAGTGAAATTTCAAAACATTTAACAAAGTATTTAAAAACCGAAATACTCTACAGGTTTGCAAAAGATTTATCCCAGAGTCATTTAGCGACTGCAAATTGACACTAGCACTCAACAAATAATAAACTAATATTACAGCAAAGTATTGATGGTTTTATTGAGATATCAATAAAGAAAATCTAGGATTTCCACTTGGCATGCATCTTGAACAGCCGTTTGAAATTGATACAGAGCAATTTATTGAAGAATCATATAAGAAAGCTTTTAAGAAATGTGATATCCATTTGTAATATTGATGTGATAAAATGAACATGATCTGGGGAAAGTGTCTAATGTATCACATATTTGGATACATCATAGAAAGAGGACTACAGTTTATGACAGTAATGCATCAAGAAATAAAGTATGATGGAATTCTAAATGGAGATAAAAAAACTTCAAACATTAATCCGGTTTTGCTAAATTATTCAAATTGGTTTCCAAGATATACTAATTCCTTTAAATAAGTTAAATCATAGTTCAGCATTTTTAAGAAAACTAAAAACACTGAATTAATAAATGATTGGATCTCTACCATGCAATTGAAATAGTTTCACCTTTGAGCAAACGCTGCAAGTAACAGGATTTTGAGTAATCCAACATATTTAATACAAAATTGATATCTGGAGCCCGCTTTGTGTTATCAGGGTTTTATGTTTAAAAATTTGGTTCACATTAATCCAAAATTTATTTTCCATTCACAATTACATCATTCTTAACCTCCTCTAACCCTCCTTTCTCAATCCTATAAAACAAATCATGATTCAAAATTCAAATTCAACATAAATGTCCTTCAAACAATTTGTCTGTCAAAACGAAGATATAACATGTTAGCTCAGAAAACATTTGGATTTGCAGATAATAAATTATTACAATATATGAAAATCAAACTGTCATATTGTCATAAATGTTTAGAGATACAATTTGTATGATCCAATTTTTGAATTAAGAAAACCTATCAAAGCTTCAAAAGAATGCATCACAACGCAATATTGAGGAATAATATCGCACTCTTCATCAATGAGATGCCAATCTTTGTTTCTCGTCTCATTTGAATCAGCATGCTCCAGGAATAATACTGAGACTGTGTCAAAAACATCTATCAAACATGGTTGACATACATACTAGGTGAATCAAAAAAATTGTGCATGGATTACGGAATTACAGATCAATGGCCTTTACCTTAATTAAAGCACCGAATCACAAATTTGTTGTTGTTTTAATAAAGCAGATTTAATATACTTTCAAATGTAGCAAAAATGGTAGAAATTGGCTGAAAATTGTGTTTATGAGAATGTTCAATATAATGTCTTTGTCAACACTATGTTTTATTTTCTTGATTATTTCAACTACGGATCATGGTTTCAAGACTTTATAAATGTTGTAGCAAAACATTCTGTTTGTTTTGCATTTCCATAAAAAAGCAAGAAAAACTAGGATTCAGACCTTATGTTTCTGTGAACCTGTCAGACTTCTTATACATGTCCTGATTTTAGTGCATTTGACCAAAACAATATTTTTTAAATACTTATTTGTGCAATATCATGTTATTTACTGTCAGTAGACTACTTGTGAAATTATTTAATCATTAGTTACATATAGTTTTGTTTACAATGCCAATTCCACAATAAATTACAGTTACAAAGATGGTGGCAATGAAACTGTCACTGCTTTACTTTGATCATAATGCCATAACCCTTATATCATGATAACTGTAATGTGGTTGTCTTGTAGTCCAGAAAACCACAGCCTGATAGAAGACCAGATCAATAAAAACACACTGAAACAACCCCATTGATTATAGGACAACCAAAACCAAACCTAAATCACAATCTTCTTTTAATTCGACTACCTCATTGAAACACTGAGCAATATTCAAAATGACAAATATCTTTGTTCTAAAATAGGGCAACATTCTCATTAAGATGCAAGATGTACAAAATGTATAGAAACGGTTCTTAACAGTGAATGAACTGCTTAAGCTATCTCAACATCATAATCCCGACTACCTATAAATCCTAAACGAGCTCTTATAATACTGTTTCCGATTCTCTACAGAAACTTGATAGTACATTACTCCGTTGCAGGAAGTAGCTTAATACCCCGAGGACTTGTAATGAGAGCCACTCTTGTGACAAACTGATCATACAAATTTATTATTCTTCACTCTGTCTATCAGCAGAATAAATGCAGTTTATATTATCACAGTCAGACAGGTGGAGGGAGGGAGGGATGCAGAGAAATGTTGTAGGCTAGTTTATGAACAGAATATGACATGGCAGGCACACTATTATAAAATGTACAAGAATAGGACAGGTATTTAACTTGGTGAATAGATCTCATCCACCCTACTACCTTAAACAGACTCTTATTCCCTTTGGTCAAAGATTGAAAGCTTTCATTCAAAATACTAAGACAGGTATAGAAAGTGGAACGTTTTCAATCTCATCATTTTTGTAATAAGTAACCAAGGAAATAAAGCTATTTTGAGGGACTGCTTTAAGTATGAACTGTTAAATCCAGAATGGTTTCTTTTTCAATAATGCTAGTATGTGAGAACCTTGACGAAACAGGTGTTAAGTTGCACTTTACAATTGTAAGTTAAAATAAATAGAGTTTGAAAGTTTAACAACTAGATTCATACAAGGAGCTGAAATACACAACCTGTATATGCAGAGAAATGTTGTAGGCTAGTTTACACACAGAATACGACATGGCAGGCACACTCAATGAATTTGAGGAGGGTAAATATAACTTGTTGAATCTTGTCCATCCTATTCCCTTAAAAAGAAAAAGACTCCCATTCTCTGAGGCCAAAGATTGAAAGTTTTCATTGAAAATAAGTGGAACGTTTTCAATCTGATCATTTTTATAATAGGTAACCAAGGAAATAAATCTATTTTGAGGGACTACGTAAGTATGAACCGTTAAATCCTGAATGATTTTCTTTTTCAATAATGCTAGAATATGTGACAACCTTGAGGAAACAGGTGTATATTTGCATGTCACAATTGAATATTGAAAGAAATAAAGCTTAAAAGTTTCACATCTGGTTTCATACAAGGAGCTAGAATACGGAACCTGTATATACAAGTCAACACTATCAAAAAGGTCTTACATTCCCTATGGATTTTAATAAAAAGCAAGTGTTATGATGCTTTTAAGTTCTATCACAATATACAAGTCTAAACTTATCAAGAAGGTCTTACGATTCCCTCCAGATTTTAATATAAAGTTGGTGTTATGACTTGAATACTGTATGATAATCTTGTATATTCACCTCTGGCATACTCTCTCAACTAGACGTGTGGGATGGATAGTGTTAATACAAGCCTGTAAAGCACAAAATTATATTACAATTTCAAAAACTATATTCTTGAATTGATAATTTTAGATTTATGGTAGTTAAGGTTATTTTCGCAAACGTTTTTTGATAGTGACATGTTTCAATAACTTAATGATGATATCGACATAGTGTTGACATAAAATTTTATTTCACTATATTGATTTCCAGTACCATTGAAACAAACTGTTTCTTAAGCTTACATGTTGTACTATGGTTGTACCTCTTTTTTGGCATACGAAAAATGATAATTTAGTCGATATAAATGGCTATATTAAATTGGTAGCCGAAGAACTAAATGTACAGTTGACGCCACTTAATTGGGACACCTCCGGAGTAGCAAAAATATCCGGATTAACCAGTTGTCCCAATTAAGCGAAACAGATATTGCCATAAGTGAGATGTTTTCCCAATAAAATATACACTAAATTCACGAGCTGACAAAAAGTGGACACAGTAAAAGGATTTTAGAGACCTCTTCAATAGATTGAGATTTTTAACAGCACTTGGGATGGTGGTTTTAGATTTGTGTCCCTTATTTGCAATTTATTTGCATAAAATTAACTTTATCATCATCATTTTAGGAAATTTTCTTCAAATTAAATGTATTTTGCCAAATATTTTCCTGTTTAGGCCAAGAAAAAAAGAACTTTGTCTCAGGTTCCCTTGCACATAAAATGAACAATCTTATATCAAGCATCCAAAGGTCAAAATCTAATCTCATTGATGAAAAACAAAGGATTTCATTTAAGAATTTTGAGATATGTTTTCACTTCTGTGTGCTGTGAACAACAGTTTAAATTTTCCATCATGTTATACCAACATAGATAAATGGCAAATGAACAATCTTAGATCAAGCACCCGAAGGTCACAATCTGATCTCGCTGACAAAAAACAAAGGATCTCATTTGAGAATTTTTAGATATATATTTTCACTTCTGTGTGCGGCGAACAACAGCTTAAAATTTCCATCATGTTGTACCAAAACAGATAAACTTTCATGAACATTTGATACACTGCAAGTTAAATCTGAACAACAAGTGAAAAGGAAAAAACCCCAGAACAATTTGTGAACCACAAATAAGAAAATATCACATTAATTCTTTGAAATGATACAAATCCAGAATCAATGTAAATTCAATTTTTTCTCAACATACACTGATGGATATCACATTAAAAGAAGCTGAAATTGGTGTATTTTAACAAATGAATGAATACTGACAATCTGCATTCACCGTGACTACCTTCAATTGATGTCAAACGTCACTGTAAGTGACATTTTATCAGTGGTAACAATCTTACCGTCTCAGGAGACCAACACCTTGTTGACAACGTTCACACCTTGGCAGACATAGCGTATCAATAATTCATACTTAACCCATGTCTTCTGTCACTATCAGTTAGTATGAAATACGGCTTAATCAATTGGAAAAGCTGCATGGGTTTGTAAGATTTTTGAATCCATGTTTTATTAGGCGCTGTATCATTAGAATTTCGATGATCAAATATTTGCTAAGTATACATCTCATAAAGGACAATATTCTGATTTTACACATACCTTCGAAAAAAAAAATCTATCTATCTCCTATCTATCTCAAGAGGGAAGAGTGTTTTACTGTTTATTTCTGATCAGGAGTGTGAGAGGCTTTGAAAAAAGGGGAAAGTTGTTTAAAAAGATGAATTGCATCATTTGGGTTAAATACTAAAGCTGAGTTTTGAAATTGAAAAAAAACAACACCATAATTTGACCTCACAGAAATTGTCAACAGATGAAATTAGTTTTCCAAAATGAACACTTACACCCTATTATTGCACATTTGCATAAATTCTTTTTAACAATCTTCAAATCATTACTTGTATTTGTTTAAATCAGAGTAAATGATACTTCCTTTAATTGCAATAAGAATTGTTGATTAAAAAGTCCTCACATAATAAAAATGTCACCAATTAGTACCCATTGTTTAAACATCAAATTATTCTATACAAAATAGATATCTCCCTTTCTCTACATTGTGCATCATCAAGTACTGGCATCTTTAAATCACATAAGATGTACCTTTTAAATGAGGAAAAAAGTCAGACCATAATGCTAAAGAAGTGGAATTTAAAAAGATTAAACAACCCAAATACTCTACAGGTTTGCAAAAGATTTATCCCAGAGTCATTTAGCGACTGCAAATTGACACTAGCACTCAACAAGTAATAAACTAATATTACAGCAAAGTATTGACGGTTTTATTGAGATATCAATATAGAAAATCTAGGATTTCCACTTGGCATGCATCTTGAACAGCCGCTTGAAATTGATACAGAGAAATGTATTGATGAATCATATAAGAAAGCTTTTAAGAAAAGTGATATCAATTTGTAATATTGATGTGATAAAATGAACATGATCTGAAGAAAGTGTCTAATGTATCACATATTTGGATACATCATAGAAAGAGGATCACAGTTTATGACAGTAATGCATCAAGAAATGAAGTATAATGGAATTCAAAATGGAGATCACAATACTTCTAACATTAATCTGGTTTTGCTAAATTATTCAAATTGGTTTTCATGATATACAAATTCCTTTAAATAAGTTAAATCATTGTTCAGCATTTTATAAGAAAACAGAAAACACTGAATTAATAAATGATTGGATCTCTACCATGCAATTTAAATAGTTTCACCTTTGAGGAAAAGCTGCAAGTACCAGGATTTTGAGTAATCCAACATATTTAATACAAAACTGATATCTGAAGCCCGCTTTGTGTTAGCAGGGTTATATGTTAAGAGATTTGGTTCACTTCAAATTTATTTTCCATTCACAATTACATCATTCTAAACCTCCTTTAACCATCATCTCTTCTCAATCCTATTAAACAAATCTTGACAAAAAAAAATTCAAATTCAAATATATGTCCTGGAAACAAATTGTCTGTCAAAATAAAGATATAACATGTTAGCTCAGAAAACATTTGGATTTGCAGATAATAAATGATTATAATAGATTGTCATAAATGATATTTAGAGATATGATTTGCATGTTCCAATTTTTGAATTAAGAAAACCTATAAAGCTTCAAAAGAATGCATCACAACATAATATTGAAGAAAAATATCACGCTCTTCATCAATGAGATGACACAATCTTTGTGCACCGAATCACAAATTTGTTGTTGTTTGAATAAAGGAGATTTAACATACTTTCAAATGTAACAAAGATGATAGGAATCGGCTGAAAATTGTGTTTATGAGAATGTTCAATATATAATGTCTTTGTCAACACTATGTTTTATTTTGTTGATTATTTCAAATACAGATCACAGTTTCAAGACTTTATAAATATGGTAACAAATCATTCTATTTGTTTTACATTTCCATAATGATAAAAAAGGGGAAAAACTAGGATTAAGGTCGTATGTTTCTCTAAACCTCTAAAATTGTTTTTATGAGAACGTTCAATATAATATCTTTGTCAACACTATGTTTTATTTTCTTGATTATTTCAATTACGGATCACATTTTAATTGTTTTACATTTCCATAAAAAAGAAAGAAAAACTAGGATTAAGGCCTTATGTTTACGTGAACCTGCCAAATTTCTTTACGTATCCTGATTTTATTGCATTTGACCAAAATCATATTTGTTAAATACTTATTTGTGCAATATCATGCCATTTACTGTCAGCTGACTACTTTTGAAATCATTTAATCATTAATTACATATAGTTTTGTTTACAATGCCACTTCCACAATAAATTACAGTTACAAAGATGGTGGCAATAAAACCGTCACTTCTTTACTTTTATCATAATACCATAACCCTTATATCATGATACATGTAATGTGGTTGTCTTGTAGTCCAGAAAACCGCATCTAATAAAGAATGCCTGACAGAAGACCAAATTAATAAAAACAAACTGAAACAGCCCCATTGATTGTGGGCCAACCAAAACCAAACCTACAAATCACAGTCTTCTTTTAATCTGACTACCTCATTGATACACTGAGCAGTATTCAAAATGACAAACACGTTTGCTCTAAAATAGGGCAATATTCTCATTAAGATGCAAAATGTACAAAATGTATTGAAACGGATCTAAGCAGTGAACGAACTGCTTAAGCTATCTCAACATCATAATCCGGACTACCTATAAAACCTAAACGAGCTCTTATAATACTGTTTCCGATTCTCTACAGAAACTTGATAGTACATTACTCCAATGCAGGAAGTAGCTTAATACCCCGAGGACTTGTAATGAGAGCCACTCTTGTGACAAACTGATCATATGAATTTATTATTCTTCACTCTGTCTATCAGCAGAATAAATGCAGTTTATATTATCACAGCCAGACAGGTGGAGGGAGGGAGGGATGCAGAGAAATATTGTAGGCTAGTTTACGCACAGAATATGACATGGCAGCCAACTCAATAAATTGTATAAAAATAGGACAGGTATTAAACTAGATGAATAGACCTCATCCACCCTCCTACCTTAAACAGACTCCCATTCCCTTTGGTTGAAAGATTGAAAGCTTTCATTCAAAATACTAAGACGGGTATATAAAGTGGAACGTTTTCAATCTCTCCATTTTTACATAAGAAACCAAACAAAACATTGTTATTCTGAGGGACTGCACAAGCATGAACTGATAAATCCAGATTCACCCCCTCCCAATTATACCAGGATTATGTGACAACTTTGACGAGACAGATGTGAAGTTGCATGTCATCATTAAGCTTGAAAGTATACATGGCTTAGCAGCTTGAATACACTAACAGTATATCTAAACACTTTCAAAAAGGTCTCACATTCCCTATGGGTTTCAATATGAAGCAAGTTTTATGATTTTTTCAAGTTCTATCACAATACACAAGTCTTCCAAAAAAATTAACAAAGCATAAAAAAAAGATTCTACAGGTTTGCAAAAGATTTATCCCAGAGTCATTTAGTGACTGCAAATTGACACTAGCACTCAACAAATAATAAACTAATATTACACCAAAGTATTGACGGT
>JXSR01S004779.1:41360-52450 GCA_000969725.1 Ophiothrix spiculata
TATTTCAATTTAAATTTTGTGATTGCATTGTATTTTTTCAAAGTTATAACCCGTCAAAGCTAGGAGTTAATTCTTTCTGGGACACCCTGTATTATGAATTTTAAAAGATATATGAACTCAATGATTTCAGATTTAAGTAGAATATAAATAAGATTCAGTATTGCCAAAATCTGATTTTCCAAGAAGGCTGCACTGAATAAAGACTAAGCAAGATCTTATGAATTGCAAAATCTCAAAGGGTTCATTATTTAAGCTTTGAACAGTCATCAATGCAAATTATCTTGATATTAAATGTCATATGCTGAATTTTTCAATACTTAAAAAAGGAAAAGTATAGACAAGCAAAGTATTAGGGTAAGTACTTATTCACCAGCTTCTTTCGAATTTTGAAATTTTCCATGGTAAGTATTCATTGTGCTCTGTACTCATTTGCATTTTAAGTATAAAACTTTCATCTAAATTTACGCAACATTAACCAATGTATTTTCCTCACAGAAAAATTAAAATTTCATCTATTCATATTGCCTCGTTATCCAGTCTGGATACGCTGCAATCAGTCAGTCAAGAAAAACAGCACATCTCCAGATGATTCAAATTATCATCTTGTTTTGGCCATATCGAAAATGACAAGCACATTAACTTTCGATATAAGTGACACAGAGTGTCTTCATGATTTGATCACTCTATGCATAGACTTACCCGAGGGGAAGGGTTGCTTCCACATGACCTGTAGATGATTAGCCACTCTTTAAAGATGTGTTTATGGTTAGACGGGACACACAAGCATTAAGATCATATGAAGTCTCATGCATAATGCAGCATTATTGATCGGATGGTTGGGGAACAAACATGCCAATATGACAACATCCATACTTCTTCAGTATTTTTAAACTATACCCTAATCCTAACCCCAAACCCTAACCCTAAAACTAACCCGAACCCTACCCCCCTACCCTAAATTAAACCTAACCCTAACACTAACCTTAAACCCTAACGATAAAATTCTGGACGGGACCTTAAGTACACTTGGTCCAAGATAAATATAGCACACCAATATGAGGCACTTTATAATAAAAAAAATATCCAAAGAAGAAATATACTTTGTCTATTTTAAGTGTCCTTTCTACTTGTTTAATCAATTTGATTGGAACCTCTAATCATAAATCATCAAGGTCAAGGTTGTTTTCATAGAAACAACACAATATAAGAAAACCAATACACACTATTTTCTTGATTCAAGAAGAATGTAAATAAGATTCAATATTTCCAAAATTTGATTTTCTAAGAAGGCTGCACTGAATAAAGACTAAGCAAGATCTTATGAATTGCAAAATATCAAAGGGTTCATTATTTAAGCTTTGAACAGACATCAATGCAAATTATCTTGATATTAAATATCAAATGCTGAATTTTTCAATACTTAAAAACGGAAAAGTACAGACAAGAAAAATATTAGGGTAAGTACTTATTCACCAGCTTCTTTCGAATTTAGACATTTTCCATGGTAAAAATTCATTGTGCTTTGTACTCATTTGCATTTTTAAGTATAAAACTTTCATCTAAATTTACGCAACATTAACCAATGTATTTTCCTCACAGAAAAATTAAAATTTCATCTATTCATATTGCCTCGTTATCCAGTCTGGATACGCTGCAATCAGTCAGTCAAGAAAAACAGCACATCTCCAGATGATTCAAATTATCATCTTGTTTTGGCCATATCGAAAATGACAAGCACATTAACTTTCGATATAAGTGACACAGAGTGTCTTCATGATTTGATCACTCTATGCATAGACTTACCCGAGGGGAAGGGTTGCTTCCACATGACCTGTAGATGATTAGCCACTCTTTAAAGATGTGTTTATGGTCAGAGGGGACACACAAGCATTAAGATCATATGAAATCTCATGCGTAATGCAGCATTATTGAACGGATGGTTGGGGAACAACCAACATGCCAATATGACAACATCCATACTTCTTCATTATTTTTAAACTATACCCTAACCCTAACCCTAAACCCCAACCCTAACCCTAAATTAAACCTAACCCTAACACTAACCCTTAACCCTAACTCTAAAATTCTGGATGAGACCTAAAGTACACTTGGTCCAAGGTAAATATAGCACACCAATTTGAGGCACTTTATAATAAAAAAGTCAATATTGACCAAGATGGCTAATGGGTAACATTGGTTTCTCCCATCCTACATCTGATTTCCAAAGAAGCGATATATCTTGTCTATTTTAAGTGTCCCTTCATCTTGTTTAATCAATTTGTGGAAACTCTAATCATATATCATGAAGGTCAAGGTTGTTTTCACAGAAACAACGTAATATAAGAAAACCAATACACACAATTTTCTTGTGCATCCTTCTCTAAGGTTATACTCCACTAAATAGCTACCGTAAACAAAGCTATAATCAAAATAGAGACTATTTGTATGTTATGTGGGGCATCCACAGAACCTATGTTAACAGTTTGAAAATGAGTCAAAATGTGTAATGATTTCATATTGCATTGATTAATTTGAGTGGCTTCTTTCATTTTCTGACATTTAATTTGACAAAGAGTCAAAAATCATTCTACCCATGTGATTCACCAAAAATCGATGTGATCCCAGATTTGCAACATAAGGGCTGTATGAAAACTCAATGGTGTGACAAAAATTATTTTCAGCATTTCTAAAATCAAAAAATTTCTCCAGGTAATACTTTAATCAAGTTTTGATTTACAATACACGTCTTCTTTCGCACCATAAAGTTGAGATTCCTTTTATCCGTTTGCGGTGCGTTTGCGGTGCATTTGCGGTGTGGTTGACGTGTGTTTTTGTACTGTAAGGGTACTGGTAGTGGTACAATTTAAAGCACACGATTGAATGGAGCTGAATGGTATCGGTTTGAAACTGAGTTTCAATTTTGTCCGTCCGTTTTCAATGCGGTTCTATTTCATCATCTTCGATTGAAACATTTCCGCACGACCAAAACGCATTCAAAACGGATCGATTAAGTAAACGCATGCATTTCTAGATAGCCGCACATTAAACAGACCGGATAAAAGGAATCACTCTCACTGAAAACCATTATTTTCGATTCATAATGCACCACATGCCACATTGAAAAAGGACGATCAAAAATTGAATCTCAACTTCAACCTGATACCATTCAATCATGTGCTTTAAATCATACTCATTACAAGTAAAATGTGAAATTTTGGTTTTAAAAAATGAATATATGTTCCCTTCAAACAACAGTGCTAACAATAAGGTTGTGCAAGTTGTGTAGCTATAGAGAAGTCAACTAGTGGTAATGGCCAACTGATCTAGGCTGATCTGTGCTGATCACCTTTCATCCCCTCTGGTTCTGTTTCCCATTATACCTTCACTATATTGCTTGTAATTCCCTGCTCACCATGCATCCCAGACTGATCTGTGCTGGTCACTTTTCATCCTCTCTGGTTCTGCTTCACATTATGCTTTACCATATTGCTTGTAATTCCCTGCTGACCATGCATCCCAGACTGATCTAGACTGATCTGTGCTGGTCACTTTTCATCCTCTCTGGTTCTGTTTCCCATCATACAAGGAATGTCTTTTGAAAAATGCCAGGCGAGCTGCAAATCACTCTCCTTCAGATTTTTAGGTGAGCTGTGGGAGAGTGATTTGACATAATTTGCAAGGAATTGTATCATTCATATTCTGCCTTGCAATTCAATGGTGGGCGAGTGATAAATAGCTCTCCTTAGCTTCATTTAAGGAGAGTGATGGCGAGTAATCACTCTCACTACGCCTCAAAAGACAGTGCCTGATTATACCTCATTACACTATATTGCTTGTAATTCCCTGCTGACCATGCATCCCAGACTGATCTAGACTGATCTGTGCTGGTCACCATTCATCCCCTCTGGTTCTGTTTCCCATTATACCTTTACTATATTGCTTGTAATTCCCTGCTGACCATGCATCCCAGACTGATCTAGGCTGATCTGTGCTGGTCACCTTTCATCCCCTCTGGTTCTGTTTCCCATTATATCTCATTACACTATATTGTTTGTATTGCTATAATTCCCTCCTGACCATGCATCCCAGACATGACCTGACACTTGATTAGCTTCATATGATGCATGCCAATAAACACTGTTCATTTACCCACCAAATGCCATTAGATGCCACATGTGTCAATTTTTTCATGGTTCTTCTTTTACTTCCATATTTTATTTACATTTTAAGGCTAACAGGATCAAGAATTTAAGTCAGTTGTACCTAAAATTAATCTTCTTCTCAAGGTAGCTAATAGAAACTAAAGTAATTTTGAGATGCAAGTGTACCTTAGATTTTAAAAAACTGTTGCTGAACTTCAGTGAAATAACTTGTTCAATATTAGTGGATTGTCACCAGCCTTAACCTCAACATACAATATTGTTGTGTCCCAGTTTGCGTGGCGGCGTTTAGTGCATAAGAATGTTTCAGTGTTTTTGTCGAGTGATGATTTATTTAGTTTAGAGAAGTTTTAGATTTTGGTGGTCATATTAAAGGCCTTATTTCTTTTCATAAAAGATGCAATATTATTTCTCTGTCGTGTATGAATTAGATTAATAAATTTGTATTCCATAATGCTCGTAAAATGAGACAAAATCAATGCACTTGCGGTAAATTTTGATTGCAGTCCAATGCACTCGGCCCCTACGGGCCTCGTGAATTGGACGCATCAAAATTGACCGCGCGTGCATTGATTTTGTTTCATTTCACTCGCGTATGAAATGCGCATTTATTAACCTATAATTCATATGCTCCGCATGATACCTAGCCAAACAGAACCAAGAATATAAAGTACGCAGAGTGCAGTGGAACTTCACAATGCACTGCCCTCGTTGTGTCCCAGTTTGCGTAGCAAGCGTTTAGTGCATATGAATGTTTCATTGTTTTTGTCGGGTGATGATTTATTTAGTTTAGAGACATTTTGGACTTTAATGGTCAAAGACCTTATTTCTTTTCACAAAAGATACACAATTATTTTTCTGTCATGTATGAATTAAATTAATAAATTTGCATTCCATAATTACTCGTAAAATGAGACAAAATTGCTGTCCAATGCACTCGGCCCCTATGGGCCTCGTGAATTGGACGTATTAAAATTGACTGCACGTGTATTGATTTTGTCTCATTTCACTCGCGTATGAAATGCGCATTTATTAATTTATAATCAATCTTCCCTACAATTACCAAAACAGGAATCATTGTCAAAGAATATATATACAACTATCAGGTTCAGATAAACATTTGATTCAAATTTTTGGTTACTGACATTAAGTTATCATATGTATGGCATAAGTGATAAATAAAATCGGTACTTCTGATTTGTGGAATTTTAAGTGTCTCTCAGATAATTTCTTTGCTTGCAAAGAAATTTCAAGTTTTAAAAATGTTTGATATTCAGAGTTTTGGATGTTGTGGCAGAACTTCTCAACTTGCGAAACACATACAAAATATGGTGCTTGTCACCTTCAGTTATCAAAACGAGGTAACACATAGCAAATAAAAAGAAAAATTGTGCATTTGGTGCACCAACATACATTTCTGTGTCCAAAAAGTTGAGAACTCCTGCTCTGTGGCTGAGCAAAAATGATTTGGAACAGCTCATTTCCATTCAACCTAAGAGAACTACTTGCATATCGGTCAAAAGAAATGTTCTATCAATTATTCAACCGATCATAGACTTTGACAGAAAAATGGGTAATAGGTGCATCAATCTTAGGCCCAGTGCAGATTCCTCTATCAAATAGAATATTTTGCTTAGAATATTCTATGCTGACGACAAAATGACGTAGGTCATCGAATAAAACTGTGTGTTCTATTCAATGACCTAAGTCATTTTGTAGTCAGCATTGAATATTCCAAGCAAAATATTCTATACGATAGAGGAGTCTGCACCTAGATCTTAGCCAGATCCCTCGACCAATCATCCCACTCACCATTTCCCCACTCACTCATTTCCCCTCTCTTTCTACTATCCAACCAAAGTACTTTGATCCAACCAAAGTATTCTAGCCATACCTAGAATACTTTGATCCAACTACACATTTATAAAGACACACCATTGCACTCTCTCTGTCTAATATATTCAATTGACCAAATCAATCCAGTGACTCCCCCCTCTATGTCTACTATCTAACACACATTTTGCCCCTTTCTCTGTCTAATATATTCCAGTGACCAAATCAACCCAGTGACCAATACAATCGTGAGTCTCAGCAGCGAGTCTGGGTCGGATAAACAGTGGGAGGAAATAATATAAACTGGAATAGCTGGTCATTAGGCCATTACAGTTATTAGGCTATACTGTGATACACCAATTGCTAGCTAGCTGGTCGTGATAAAAATATACTAGTACATCGCTCTGGACCAGAGCTATCTGCACCGGGCCTTAACACTCTACTGTGATTTGCCCAGCAGGTAAAGATTATTTCAATCAACCAATTATGTTGGTTGTTAGTAGCCAAGTAGTTCTCATGGGTGTTAATAATGATGCAATGTATCGTTTATTAGTGATGATGCAATCAACCATTTCTGCAGGGCAATTCTGCAATTTTTTTGGTACTCACCTTTGACTCTATGTGACACATGAACCTGGCTCCACTCTACAGTAAAAGCAGTACCTGCAATCAGAACAAAAATGGAGAAAAGAGATTATTGGGACTAGCTGTTTCTTGATAAATCTTCCAAGCTGCATTGTGCCAAACACGATGAGGTTTAATATTCTAGTCTTCAGCAATTTGAACTCTCTAATGTAACTTAATGCTTGAAACTCAATAATATAGATTCAGACATTTAGACTTCCTCAAAGACTTCAACAAACAACCTGTGATTTTTTAAATATGTATCCCACAAAAAAGAAGAGGATTTTATAAAACTCCTCTTATTTGTTTCATCTACTTTTCAAGATATGACAAATGATCAGTACTGGAGCATGCACAACTAACTCACTTCTAAGAACCTTTTAATTTCTTTTAATGTCTGGCATTTTATACCATATGGTCAGCAAGAACATGGTACATCACTGCAAAATGCCATCTGCAAGTAGACTACTAACATGTGGTCAGTCTATCTTAAGATGGCACAAAATATCTACTAATCTATATTTTCAGATTTGGTTATATGGCTTAATCAAGCCCTTTTGTTTGAGGTTGTATGGTGATTAGAGGTTTGTCATATTTGATAAGAAAATAATGCCAAGAACAATCCTGCAAAATCTCTACATTTTGAACTCTTTCTCCTCTGTGTAGTAAAGATGCAATCCATGATGTGATTAATACCATGCCTCTTTCCCATCTACTTCACAATAATTTCCCTCGATTCTAATCATTTGCTTCAAGTTAGCTAGTGGCTAAACAACATTTTTAAAACTCTCCATACGATACTGTGTTGTAATTATTGTTGGAAATTAAAGGGAGAATTAGCCAAGATATCTATTCAGATTTGTACAGATCACAGTGGAGGATTCCCATTAGCTACAAATCTTGAGTTTTGATCAAGGTGAAGTTGGTGAATGAGCTTGTGGATAATGGATTTCTCCATACTATACCTAGAAATGTATATTGGTAGGAAACAATTCAAAATCATTGCCATTTTGAGACACACAATTTAAAATGTAGGAAAGTATATGAGTCTCTGTCAATAGCAAAATCTATTTCACTGAACTTGATTACTATCTGTATCATGTTCTTCTCATGTGCTTCCTCTGAAAACTCCATCATCATATCATATCCTCAAACCAACTATGAATCTGATAAATTCCAAGTTATTCTATCTACATAAGCCCAACAGTAATGCTACAATACAGTAGATGTAGTTTCTCTGGAGAGCCTTTTTTGACCATTCATACATTACAAAGGTATTTAAGACTTTCTCAAGTGTGTATACACAATACATAGCCTGGTCAGTATCTTCCTTGCAGCATTCTATAGGATGAGTCAGGCTGATCAATTTCATGTCTGATAGAAACTTGAAACTTTCACATTACGTGATTCAATCTTCACTGATGTAATGAGAGATTACGGATAATGAGCATCATCATTCTGACATTTAATGATTACAAAGGTGTATTTCTGTTTTTATTTCATTAATCTGCAATTTCTATATCGTGTTTGTCCAGTTGCATCATATCATTAATTATTATGGTAATCAGTTCTTAATCGTTTTCATTCATTCAAAACATATACTCAATTCTATAACATACAATTGTCATTCCTGTGATGTGTATATAGTATTCAATGTCACTCAAATAAGAAATGTCTCAGATTCAATGGAAAAATCTATTTCACTAAATTTGATTACTATTTGTATCATATTCTTTCAATGCACACACACGTTTCCCCTGGAAATATTTGACTCCATTGTCAGTTGACTTCAGTTCTGATCATATTATCCAAAGACTGACTGGGAATTTGTGACCCGCCATATCGAAAGGTACCTTAAGGTTGGCATAGTAAATTACGGGATACGGGCCATTGAAGCTGAACATAGTCAAAAATCACGTCCAAGGTAAAATTTCAAATTTCATCAGAAATGTTACGAAAAGTGTCATATTAATCAGGTTCCAACATCAAAAACATAGGACAAATGTTTTAAAAACTGTGATAAAAATCCTTTCGCCATTCAAGTTTTACCAGTACAGAAACTTTAAAGTCAGTTTTCTCAGAACTATAGTTTTCTGAATCAGCCTGATGCCTTTTACCAATTTGGATGTAACTTTTCAATCAAACATCCAAATGTGTCATTCTAAAGCTTAAAATATAATCTTCCAGATGAGACCAAAAAATCAATTTTCATTTTGAGACCCTTATGGTACCTTTTGATATGACAGGTCACATTTGTAACATAATTCAACAATGCTAAAAAACAGTATATGGTACATGCAGTTTCATATAATAGTCTTTTTTGACCATTCATACATTACAAAGGTACTTGAGACTTTCTCAAGTGTGTATACACAATACATATACTGGTCAGTGTCTTCCTTGCAGCTATTTTGAATGACACAGGCTGGTCAATTTCATGTCTGATAGAAACTTGAAACTTTCATTTTATCTGAACAATGATGTAATGAGAAATTACGGTTGATGGGCACCTTCGTTCTGATATTCAATCGTTTCATTCATATGCTTGTTTTTTAATGAAACGGTGAACAACTGTTTAGGTTTGTTCACGTATCTGCATCTGATGATTTCAATGTTGGACTGCAGGAAACTGGGCAGAAAACACAGGAATTCACTGAAACACTGATGAAAACATAAGATTCCTTTTGCAACAATACAAATCAAAGTGGAAAATAAGAAAATGTGACAGAATTCTTTAGTATAAAATCTGTCTCCAAAGATATCGAATAATAAGGCCAAATGTTTTTTGTGAAAATCTATGATAAGAGAGTTTTTAATTAAATTGACCCATTAAGCTCTTCTAATTGAAACAAACTCAATATACCAGAGCTGCAACATTTTGGTTGTTCTGTGCTTGATACAACAAGAAACTTCATAAAACGAAAATCTGATATTTTCGAGTAGACAGCCACTATCATTACCCTTTTCTTTTACAACACAATCTAGGTCAACTACAGATTTTGGCCTATTTAGTCTGTAATAGCTCAAAGCAAAACTTAAATTGCTTGTCCAAGCATGCTACATTGCCAAATAAGGCCTAAAAAAAAATGTTTGTTTGCCCTCCGCGACCGACCCAAAAAATGCCAAAAATTTGAGTCGCGATTTTAGGTGGTTTTTTTTTTTAACAAAACATGTAAAATTTGAAAACTCAGTATTTTCAATGGAAAACATAAAATTTAGCAGTATAAAGTCACATTCAGTAGTATAAAATGCATATTTCCTCTAAATAATGACCCACAGCCCTGCATTGCTTGGTATTTGCAATACAATCCATGAAATGACAGCATTCTTTAAATTATATGTGAAGAATAAAAAAAAAAAAAAAAAAAAAAGATCAACCGACCGACCGACCCAAAATTTTAATTTTTCCTGTGGAGGGCAAACAAACAATTTATTTTTTTTTGGCCTAAAAGTGATCTCCTAGCAATACATGGTTTACATTCTGATGTCCATGATTATATACTAAGGTGGGGCTTCATAGTAATATTAGACTATTAATCACTTTCAGTTATGACTAACATTCCATGATATGCATGTACATAATCCATAGTGAGTGCAATGTATATCTAGTTCCTCTGAAATCGGTTTTCAGGGCTATGCATTAATGGCAAATTTATGCATTACATTTTACATATAATGTGGAGCACTAACTGTCAAACACTAATAATTACCCAAAATTGTGAGTGGACTATTTCTAGCAAATAAAACGTGAAAGAAATAGCTTTTACACACAGGCACTAAAATAAAATGATTTATGTGATATTTTATTTTTTCCAAAAAGTATTATATAGGGTGGGTAACATATAGGGCCCTATAGAGGATGTAAAATAAAATAAATGTGCATTTTGGTCAATCAACTTGGCACAATGAGGTTTTGTTGGAGATTGGAGAATATTATGATTTTACAAGAAAAAGGGATCAACTTTTCATAACAAAACGTGCAAAGAGGGTACTTTCTAATTCCTCCAAATGCACATGTATATGCAAAAGTACAGAAAGCTGATGGGCCACTCAGGATATATATATGTGGTCATCACTAAGCAGAAATTAATGGGAAAGGTACCCTTTTCAAGCATAGTCAAGGTCCGCATGGACAATGAATATGATAGCAATTTCATTCATTTTTGGAAAAAAGGGTTTATTTTTTAACAGTCGTACAGTCACTAGTCAGCTTCAGGTATGAATTTCAAAGACATGCATGAAAATTCAAGTAAATTGGTTCATTAGCCACTATTTTAGAGACTTTTCCATACTTTGTCCTACTTATCTACTGATAAATGAGAAGCATACAGTGGAATTTGTAACCCCTAATTTTTGGTTTGGAAACAATTGCATACCATACTAGCCCAAATATATTGTTAGGTCAGTGAAAAGGGAAGATTTTTTGAATGCATGGCCATGATACAGGTTCCAAATTAGCATTCAAGATGTCCG
>JXSR01S004779.1:73347-107267 GCA_000969725.1 Ophiothrix spiculata
TCTGTTGAATCATATATTGATCCATACAGTGAACTCCTATACAGGACAGTTGAAGCTAACTTTTCTTTATAGCTTTTTCTTTAAGATTTACCGTAAGAATACAATAACAAAATTGGCGATGGTATACATGCTGATGTTCCTCAAAGCTTTTGTCAATCTGATATAAATGGAGATACTCTTATATACTTGTTCATCATGAATAAAAATAATTCAAAATCAATGCCCAACTCTTTTTCCCAAGATGCACTTAAAAGCTTTTAAATGTTTTCTTCTCAATCAGTCTGAAATAAATAAAGAAAATTCCATCCTAAACATGTCATTTTGCTTTTATGAATTATACATAACAACTTAAATTCAAATAAATGTGATTATTGCATTTCATTCAAAATGGCTATGTTGCCATAACAACCATTACTTTTGACAATGACAAATACAATGGAAATCACAGCACATCTTTTATTAAACAGCCATATTACATATAAAGTCAATACCATTTATGTTTGTTGATAAATATGGAGGTGTATTATTGACTTTGTGTTCTCCATAGATTTTTAAGAAATAGTTTTAACTTCAAAACAGTAAGTTAGTATTAACTGGGATTGTCATTCTTCTAAAAGGGTGCTGCTAAATATAGCAACTTTCTGTATGTGCTTATAATATGCACCCTGACAGAAAAATAATGTGGTAAAACATGCCACATTCTTTGAGTGCTATATTTAGATATTATTTATATTTCTTATTTATATGGTAGTATTATTACAGAGCTTCTCTGAATTTATCGGTTGCCACTCATGTTTGAAAATCATCTGCAGTGATTAGCCATTGTTAAGTGTTTCTTCTTCCTTTCCAATTGGGTTTTATATAATAATTATATCTATTTTTCATATGGTTCCGTGGTTCCGCATAATATTCTAGTAAAAACAGACAAAGAATCTTGGAAAGACAAGAACTTACCCGCCCAACACCAAAGTTACCCGCATTTGGCTGTCGGGCCGGTGCTAATGTCCAGCCCTCAACATTCAGCAGACATAATCCTCTTCACCGCATAAACTGCCTACTACCTATTTTGCCTCAGTTATAAAACACCACTTCATAAGGATGCTGATGTTAGCATAACAAGAAGAAATCTCTTCTGTTACTGAGTGGGAGTAATTACTCTGATATATTACAAAGGCTTGTAGTTTACCTATATTTGGGCAAGGTAAAACTTGAGGAAGCATATGTGTCACTCACATATTCTGAAACGAAGGAGACTGAAGCAGTTTTGGCATGTCCTTCATCAAGCAGTATCATAAATGACAGCATACAGATAATGGACTCATGAGAAAGGCGGATGACCATCACCTGGGGCAACATCTTCCATAGAACAGATTGGAGAGGAAGGATGTTTCTCAAATTTGCAAAGACAGAATTTAATGGAAAGCTTGTACTTAATCACATGCCATGTATGATTATGTTCAGATGAAATTGTTAAGCCTTCTCATCACATGCAATATGGTATGTGGCGACGTCTAAATTGCTAAAATAACATAGATTTGTAGTCAGTCATGTGACACACAGCAAAATGTTATAACTATCAGCGTTTTTCTATTGAAGTTACGGTATCATTCCGGTTAACGGGGCTTCCGGATAATAGCGGTGAGAGACGTTTTTCTATTGCAATGCAATACCTGTGAAATACCCGACAATAATATAACTGACCATACAATTTTGATATAACGACCACTGAATTTAAATGACATCTAATGAAATATTTTATTCAATAGACAAAAAGAAACAATTTTATTAGATAAATAACCAATAAATATGAACAAGCAGTGGATAACTAATAACATAGCCTATGTCGGTAGGTATATAAAAAGGCGTACAATTCTATTATAAATTCTGTAGGCCTATATCATTCGTATATAATGCAACATTTCATATCCTCTAAATTATTGCATGACATATACACCTAGTAATTAATAATACTAATTAGTAACAGTAAAAATAAACATGCCAGTGGACAGAAGGCATATTACTGCACGTTGCTAGTGACTTGCCATAGCATTTCACTAAATACTGCTGGTCATCCCTTATCTTAACTGGCTTGCGCACTGAGGCGGAACGGTGTTGTTTTTTTATTGCAGGCTCACCGGTATTTCACCGCTAAAAATCCTACTTTTTGAAGGATAAATGCCGGTGAAATCTTCACCGCCATTCTCGGGCAAATGCCAAAGAAGGTGATTTTCTATTGGGCCTTTTTAATCCCTTTTCCGGTATTTAACCGGTTAATGAATCCAATAGAAAAACACTGAGAGAGAGCAACAGATATCTGTCCTTATTAGGAAAGGATGTCTTAGTGTAGTCTACATGATTCGTGCAATATAGTGTAACAATTGTTCAGATGGTGGTAAAAGCACCAAACTTGGCAAAAATATTCCTTAGACTATGCTAATCATTTTAAAGGGAAAGTATCTTCCTTAGTAACAAGTTAATTGGATATATTTAGATCATTTAAAAAGGTTTATAATGATGTTTAAAGACATCAGAACTATCGGTAGACTATTTTAAAGCAACTAAGAGCCATAATAACAAACCAAATAGCAAAGTGTTGCTTAGCAACTGTTGCTAGGGAAAGTATTTACCTTAGTAACAAACTCATTGGACCTGTATCTTCATTTAAAAAGGTATGTAATGATGTTAAAAAACATCAGAACTATCTTTGGACTATTTTAAAGCAACTAATAAGAACCATAATAAACCTAAGCAAAAGTTGCTAGGCAAAACAATACCCTAGTAACAAGTTTGTTTAAAGTTGTTTAAGTTAATTTAAGAAACAATATGATGTTACCTTTACTATTAGCAAGACAATTAAGTGAAATTTTAACACACCTGATCAAAGTATTTCTTCTGCCACTTTTGGGTTGCACACTACAAGTTGGTATAGCCTTTTTAAGTATATTGTCATATCTTATTAGACTGTTTGTTGACTTTTAGATGTTGTCGAGGACTGGGGACAGGACGCTCTTGCTTCTGGCAAATGTGTCCACAAGGGTTTCCACTGTTCAGGATATGTCCAACTAAGGAGATGGCAATTGACGATAAGGCACTGTAGTTACAGCCCAGATATGTCCACCTTGCAGAACCGCCCTTCTGATGTGTTACTGTAGAACAGACTTAGTTGGAGGAAGAGCTGACATTTGACGGCCTTTGTGTGTGAATAAAAGCTGTCTAACTTCATTGATAGATGTACATGTTGCTGTCCTATCATAGAGAAGGATAGTGAAATACTCCAATGAAGCTTCTAGCTCTTCAGATACTTGCTTTGGTGAGTTGTGCAAGCCATAGAAGGTCGCAGTGAATTCATCATGTGTTGCCCATACTTTCCATGCAGTTTTTTTTTCGACTTAGGCAAACTGGGAAACATTGTCGCAGCCTGTGTAAACATGGAATACGGGGAGAGCTACTGATTTCTGTGGACCAAGTGATGCACAAATCTCATGAGCAGGGATGTAGCGGAAGTTCTTCCCAGTACCAAATGCAATCCAAAGTTCTGCGCTTCCTAGTTGTGTCAGAGCAGCTACTGCCAGTACCACTATGTCAGTATCTACTGTTCGAACAAGAATCTTGTTAAAGCCTAGCATGATGGCATCAGCAACATGATTTACCATGATTCTGGAATCTGCTTCCTCATGGTTGCAAGGAACCAAGTTGGCCATGTCACGAGAAGGGACACAATGTGCATTTTCACCATTGGTAATAACAAGAGACTTCCCTGCAGTTGCACTTGCTACAAGTTCATTGTTAAGGAACTTAATCAACTCTGTCTTGTTGTCGTTTAAGCGAAGAAACTGTGTCCAGTTCCTTGGAATGGGGCTTGTCAACTCCACACGTCTTCGTTGAGTTTGTCCTGTACTACATTTTTCTCTTGTTTGTGCTTTTAGAGTGTTGTCAAAGTACTGGTCCCACACAATGTCTACTCTTTGAGCCTGATTTTGTTCACGTTTAATTGTGTGGAACAAACACTTTTGAAGTGTAGTCACCAAATGTCTTGCATCCACCAGGTTTGAGAATGCTGACGAGTACCGCACCATCCATGATGCTTACATCTGTTCTTGGCATCACACTGGATGTAGACTGCATGTGTTCCTCAAGACAATCCATAAGATGGGACTTCAGCAATGGCAAACCAAGCTGCCCATAGAAAGATAGAGATGGTGGAAATGGGTGATTTTCATGGCTAAAGAAGTTGTCTAAGTCACCATCTCTTGTCTGGCATGAAATATACAGCCTTGCAAAGAGAGAAGATTCACTTTGGAGAAGACTTGCCTTTGACCCTGCTTTATTGGAACGCTGCATTTGTATGTTGAACAGAACAACCTTATTTCTTGTAATGGTAGCTGTTATTGGCTTGGTGTTTGTCTTAAGACGTTCCTCCACAAAGGTTGTTTATTGCTCTTGACCTTTTGATTTAATGGATGATAGACGCTCAACAGATTCTCTGTCTATTATGTCTCTTGAGTGAAGTCTGAGCATGTCTGCACTCTCCTCTTCAAATGGGTTTCCCATGTTGTCAATTACATCTACCAGCGAATTAACTTGTTTGGCAAATGGCCTCCAGGTGGCGTCAGGTTGCTCATGGTGGTTACTTTGATTGGCACTTTCTCTTTATCGAACAATGGATGCTTCAAACTCAGCAATGACACGAATGAGTTCTGGTCCTGCTACAGCCCATCGCAAAAGAGCATCTACATCCTGTGTCAGTCCAATTATGCCTCCTTCATATTTCATGACCCCATTGTTTTGTTCATGTCCATGGTCAATGGCGATCAAGGAGAATTTTCTCTGAGACTTGGCCAATACAAACTTGCCATTCCAGAATTCTTGAGCAACATCAGGGTGTGTTGTATCGAGACTACACATGTCTCTCACATGAACAGACATCCATCGGGAATAGTGAATGTGGTTTAGACTGAAGAACCATGGTGTTAGCTTGGTAAGAGTGTCTATATACAAATCAAAGTCTCCTGTACGCAAAGATCGCACAAATGCCAGCATTAGCAGTTCCAGTTCAAGGGTCGTGTGCCAACATAGGAACTGGGGATGCTTATCCCTCCGTCGTGTACACCAGCAGCTGAAACTCTCTGGGGGACCTTGAGGGAGGCTTTCCACATACACTCCATATGCTTTCCTCAACAGGATATACAATGTACAGGCAGTAACTTGATGGGCATGTCGTGTACGGGCCGGTGACTTGGGATGCTTTAAGGAATGACTCTACAACTCCAGGAGTTGTAAGTTCTGAATCTTGGAGAGCTTCCACCCAACCACTACCTTCCAACCATTGGCCCAAGGCTTTGTTTGCGGTCATCTCTGTGTGAAGTCCCCCAAGAAGTAGTACAAACTTGTCTTCGCCATACAGATTGCCCATGCACCATTGTAGCTGAAGTTTCATTTTAGCAAAAAGAGGTTGGTCGACCGTTATATTGTACAGCTGCCTGAATAACATCAAAGCAGTGACGTAACATTGAATTCGAATCAACAACTGTTGTAAAAAGACTAATAGGCAAATTTAATTATCCTATTAACATGTCACCTCATGTCAGTCACCCCAGACTAAATTGTTCCTCCAAGATGATCCATCTCTCTACAATTCATATTGCTTCCATCATAAATATCAGCCTTGAAGCCATTCCACTTTACTTGCATCAATTGATTTGATGTTGATATATCATGCTAAGAATAACTGTATATTCACCTTAGGGGCTCTCTCTATTTTGATCATGAGACACAATTATTCCATACATCATTTTTTTTAAGTGAGCAACTCATCAAAAAGAAAATGCTCATGTTTGAAAAGAGACAAGTATGATTTTCTTCTTCTCTTTTCCCTAAATTATCATAATAGCAAGGCATTTGAAAATGTAATTTATCCTTTTCATCAAATATAAACAAGTTGTCAAATATGACAATGCTATATAAAGTATTCCTAATTAATCTTTAATTACTTGGTTTAAACATTGATTGACTGACATCAAACTTGTGGTCAAAAGGCCGAACTATAAATAAACCATTTTTAAAAACAATAAAATTACAGTTACAATTATTGCACATAAAATACATTAAAACAGATGAACATATAACACATAAATAGATTTTACAAATTGCACCAATCACATAAATAATTCCTCTCACGTACCCAGAACCAAGCATCAACATGGTGTATTGCACATGAAACAGCCACAATGAAGCCATAAAAACCTCAAATAAAACAATAAACCTTTAGTAAAATCAACTTGAACTGTCAAAATGGAGAGTGAAATTGAACTGTCAAAATAAAGAGTGGCTATAGGAGTCAACCCAGTGGTCAACCCAGGACTGTTTTGAAATCTATTAACATTGGCAGATAACTGATAGACCTTCTTGTTGTTATATATTATCTTGGTTTCAGGAGAGATAAGAAAACTGGTTCTATTGGATTGAAAACAACCCTTCAGCAAACCAAAGGCAGTGTTTTACCCTCTTAACAGAGAGTGCAAACTTTGCAAATATTCAGGATGTGAAGTTACAGAACAGGGCGATTCTGCAGGCTCTTTTTTGAATTCAATTTCATGGGACTTACTAGATGTAATGTAAGAGTACCAGACTACGATGGCATACTCAGGACAACTTTTGTGTACACTCAAGCGGTTCTGGGATAAACCAAAGTGATTAGAAGTCTGCAGCATAAACAACTGGGAAACAGCTTTCGTCACAGCACTGTCCACCTCAACATCCCATTTGATATTGCTTTTAACAACTCACTGTATCTCTTTATACAGGAGCGTACCGTTGTTGATTCATGATGAATCCACAGTTGATATTCAAATTAGCACGGCACGACGTTTACAGAAGTGCGTTTACGCAGTACACAAAATCGGTGCACTGATCATCGCGCGTCGGACACTTATAGTACGTGCACAAGCCCGGTGCTTGGGAAAAATTGATAACGTCAAAGCAGCAAGCAAGCAAACATTTACAAATTAGCACTTTGCTTCAGATATGCTAAATATATTTTTATGAAGATGAGTAGGCCTATCTGTTAAATTGAAAATATTTAGAATTCAATTCATACGTTTTCAGGAAGATTTTCGTTGTTGAATGGTATTCAAACACGCCACAGAGTTGTTCATCGAGAATCAACAACCATATTTTTATCATGCTCGGGTGGTATAAAAATACGCAGACGCATGGATGCATCGTTGTTGATTCACGATAAACAACTCTTTGGCGTGTTTGAATACCTAATTGAAGCCACAGACCACAGAATTTGGCTTCCGTGATGTATGCAAGGGGTTCATTGATCAACCCTTCACTTGCACACACCACTGAAGCTGGTTAGATCTGAAGATGAAGATCTATATTTCTTTCCCTCCCATACATACTGGTTTCTGCAGTGATGCAAACGGAATCCATGATTCTAAAATAAAAAAGTGATTTCATTCTTTGAAAAACAAAGCAATAATTACTGAATAATATCCCATATTTCTGTGATTTTTCAATCCATTAAACATCAAAATATGATGATTCAAATGAAAGATAAAAACAATTGCTATCAAAAAGACACTTGCTTAACCAAGTTCAACTTCAATTAGTGCTAAAGAAAAACATTTTCACTTGAAGCAAATTGCATAACAAACAAGCTATTTTCATTCTGAGATATTTTCAATTAAAGACTTGTCTAGTTCAGTCACATAGCATACCCTCTCCTGTATAAACTAAGCATAACAATCCTCTTGCGTACTTCAATATTCTTGATCACTTAAGTCTCATCTAGTTCTGCTCTAATTCAAATCTAAGCATTCTCCTTGCTATGCTGGGCAAATGACCATTAAATTGATAACCCGCAATGGTGCATATCAGATTCTGTTTTTACGTTTCATGAGAAGTTATTTTCACTTCAGCATCATTCTCTTAAATGTCAACTTTTGATACCTGTGTACAGCTAAAGCTCATCAATCAAAATTAACATATCAAAAGTTGAATATTCTTGTACAAAATGGATTAGCAACTAGCATGGGCAATATAAACCCTGTGTCCCAGTGAAAATAAAACCTTGGAAATGATATATCTCTCTCTCCTGTTTATTGGATACATAGTATCAACTTCTTAAAGAGACTTCATTCAAGTGATTACCATTTTGAGTTTGTCTTGCTCAACTTGGTGCCTAATCAGGCAATGCTGTCTGTAAAACAAGACAAGACTCAACATATGAACTGCATTTCTCACAGATTATTATTAGCTATGGATTTTGGTATGCATCGAAGGTTGTTATAATCAACTAAATGAGATGATCAGGAAAAAAAGCATAATGACTCTACAATTCTGATATTTTACATTTGGTGCAAAATGCACTTAATTATGTTGAATTGTTGCGATACAAACACTCATAAGAATGTTAAATATTGTTCAGCCAGTATAGAACTAATATCAATCCCCTTATCTCCCCTCCCACGGACCCAGCAATGAGCCCGGGCAGCGCTGTATTTTGACTGGGATTTTAGTTTGATTCAGAGAGTACCAGGCATGGTATACACTAAATTGAACAATATTGACAAGGGCTACAGCCAGTGTTAACTTGCTATCTGTCCTACAGTGTAGGAAAGTAACAGCCCAATGTTTTAGGATCGGTGTACCAAGCAAACATACTAGTGCCTCACAGTAAGTAGACTTGCGAAGTCCTTTCTGAGTTTCCTTTTCCACCAAACTAGGCCGTCATAACATTCAGTTATTCATTCAAAACATTGAGATGCGTGCCATAAATAGCTTAGCTAATTAATACGATTATAAAGATTATCATTACTGACCCCAATATCACACATCTGTTGCACTTTTCACTTTTCTACCTCTCCAAAAGCTGGCGCACCCACTGCTCGCTTACGCTCGCTTAGCTCGCTTCGTTCGCTGTGAACCTCCCCTGTATTGTGTTTGTAATAAACCAATGTTGGTGTAAGAGTATAGTAATACTGGTATTTACTATAGCAGGCCCAATGCAGTGGAAAGTTTGTAGTGTGCTTGAGATGCGGGATGTGAAGGCAGATGTCATTGCATTTAATATTAAAGTGATATTATGAGAAAATGGTGATTTGAGGTATGAATCTGATAAAGGGGGAAGAGGGTGAAAAAGTTATGAAAGGTTTGATCGGGCCTTTGGCCCAGAGTGACATTTTGAAAATTAAAACCATGATGATGCCCTGCTATCGCGCCACATACGGCGCTTGTGTTTTTTAAACTAAAAATGAAATAGCAACATAATTGGATTCGCACCATCCGGTGTTCAATTTGTAAGCGCACTATTATACTCGCAGTTGATAAAGAGTATAGCCATAATAAAGACTCAAGTTAATTCAGTGATAGTTACAACAGCCGAACGCCTAGATCAAGGCTACAGTAAGATACTTTTTGTCAATGTATGGTCTGCACCACAGAAAATATGTTCTCTCCAACAGCCAATAAGCTTTCTAGCTATAGTAATGTAGTAGAAGTTTGGTTAGCAAAAGTGCAACTATAATGATGGAGAAAATCGGACGGATTGTGATTACTACAACTGGTGTGCAAGGTATCAATGCTTGATCTGACATAAATATTACAGCTTTCAAGTATAGCTACATTGAGGCAAGTAATCATCCTGAAAATTAAGGCAGATCACAAAACATGAAAGTGGAAGCAATAAATTCCCTTGAGTTTCTACTTGATTACGAGTTTTGTTTTGTGTTCATTTGATTTGTAAAGTCACATGAAACAAAATTCTGATTTGTACTTACACTGAAATTCTGACTTGTACTTACACTGAAATCTCATGTGGATCAAAAATTGCCTTTTCCATATAACCCCAAATTTCTAGGCATAGAAAATATGCAAATACTGTTAATTTTTCTAGATGTCCATATGATCTCCACCTCAATCATAGATGGTATAACTGAGGTAAATGTGTTCAAATATCAGTGAGTCCTATATTTTCTGTTGATTGTCCTCAAAATAAACAGATTTATATCATATATTTTTGAAATGAAACTTAGCTGGTGTTTTGAAGTAAGCAAAAGGATTGTGAATCTGTCAAAAAATCAATTTCGGCAAATTATGACCTTGACATATATTTTCACCTGTAACGCAAAATAAAGTTTGCTGCATTTACAGCTATATTGGAATGAATGACCACATATGAGATTTAGTTTAGATCACTTGCTATGCAGTGTGAAGGATGTCAACTAAATCAAAGCTGACATTTAAATGTATGTCAACAAGGTCTTTGTGTAAATATTTATTCATGAATGTTATGTCAATTCACTTCATAATGTCAAGAAGGAAATGCTGTTGGCAATTACATTTTCTTGATTTGTTAAGGGTAAATACAGAAAGGTTTCTGCTGCAAAGCCTCTTGTTATTTTATAGCAAATTTAACTTGAGGCAATACTATAAGGTCTGGATCAAAAAAAAAAGAAGAAAGAAATAGAAACTTGAGGCAATACTATAAGGTCTGGATCAAAAATAGAAATGAGTTTAAACGGTTTAAAATAAATAATCTTGATTAACAAGGGCATCGATACTAATATTTTCCACTGAACTTGGTGCATATATATTTTCCACTGAACTTGGTGCATATCTACCTTTCAATACTAATATGTTGAATTAAATTTGGGATCCAAAATTTCAACAATTTGGATATAACAGGAAAAGAATACAACTTTAAAAGCCAAAGTATTTGCAGGATATCAATATCTAAAAAAATATACCCAATCAATCAAAAGTTATTGGTAATGGGGGAAAATTCTCATAGTTTGCTATTATACAAATAGTTCAAGAAGGAGAAGATTTTGATTTTTAAAATCCCTTATATTATAGAGGCATATGACAACATAACAAGATTATTCTGAATATTCTGTATGCCAAAAAGTCTAAAACAACCTTAAGAGACTGGACTGGCCCATTACTTCATTTACCCATTACTTGGCAGGAGAACGTTGATTTTTCACACCGCTGACACACAAATACATTGACGCATAGTTCATATTCAAGCAGGCATGACTTTACGTGGGCTTGATAGTTTTGTTTTCATACTGACATAAAGTGTTTCTAGATACGTTTTCACCTGCGTTTTCAGATGTTTTTCTGAGTTCTGCGCAATATGATAGACCATTTTTTATTTAAGAATATGTTATCAGGAAGATGATTTTGTCCACTTATTTGTACTAAAAAATTCTGATTTGTGGTTGCAGAGTTATTGATTTTACAAAGGTTTGCCATTTTTTTGGAAGTGAAGAAAAGAGAATTTCAGAGGAGTACAAGTTATGTAGACATCCATGCACACTCAAGAATTTTTTTAAATATATCTGTTAAATCAAATGTAAATAAACAACAAGCGGCAAAAATAATGACTGTTTGGGTGTAATTTCTGCGCCTGTTCTTCCGCCTAAAGCAATTTTGATCAGCTCTTTATCATGCGGAACTAATCATCTTTAAACATCCCGCGCATGTGTGGGCGCAAAAAGCTGCAAAATAACACCTGTTGTGTGTGTAATATACATTCAGACAATTAAAATATTGACCAAATTACTCTGTGTATTGACAAGAGGTGTAACTGGATTGGTGCCGTGACCTTGCTTGGCGAAAATAAAGAAACTAAAAGATTTATCCCCTATCCTGCGGTCTCCAAAATTAGTTAAATTAATTATACAAAAACCTTCATAACTTTGCAACGGAAGGTCGGATTTGAAAAATTCAAACGGATTTTGAATTCTTTAGATCATCTGCTTTTATTTAAAATTCATTTGAAGCAATTTGATTCATAATTTAAAACTTACCTGAAGTGTCTATTGAAAGTGCAATCTATGTACTTGTCACCTAAGAGATTTCTTTGTCATCTATAAAGGATACAACCATTTTCAATGAAACAAACTATTTACTAAGATCAATCATCCCGAAGAAGTTTACAAATAGTTGCTGGTTGTAAAAAGTTTCTCAAAAATGAAATAAAATATCTCTAAATATTGTTCTTTTCTTTGAAACAGAATAAATTAGAACACTGAACATGCGAATGACCCTGAAACATACTTCATCTTTAACCTGCTTCTTCACTTTCACTCAGCCCTATCAATTTGCTAAGCAAGCTTGAAATCCTATATCCCTATCAATTTCTGTCCCACCATGTTAAAACAGTAACACATGAAACCCAACCCATATCAATTCCTGTGGAAGTGTTAGTTAGTACACAACCAAGATATCCCTTCAACTTGAATAAATCCATGCAACACACTAATTCTATTAGTTTTTTCACCTGATATAAAGCCAGTAGGACGAATGCCAAATCAAAGCTGAAATCTAAATGTATGTCAACTAGGTCTTTGTGTAAATCTTTATTCATGAATGTTATGTCAATTCACTTCATAATGTCAAGAAGGAAACGCTCCAGGCAAAGAGACTTTCTTGAACTTGTAAAGTAAATATAGAAAGCTATCTTGTTGAATTTGAAATCGTGTTATTTAACTTGAGAGTAATTTGAAGAATAGAGCAGATTTATCAAGCTTAAAATAAAATGTAATCAAATTTGAATGTTTTCTACAGTTTCTAACATTTTTAAGAAATACCAACATCAGACGAAAATAAAGTATAGTATTATGTGTGTGCATTTATTGACCATGAACGCATTCAAATAATTCTTCACAGAATCTAAATCAAATTTCGTTTTATACAGACGATCATGTTTAAAGATAAATGTATTTTTTACAGAAAACTCACGTTTTGTGCCTGGTTTTTGTGCAACTAAATCTTCGATGTCATACAAATAAGTCCATCTGTAAATTTAGCAGATAATCCCCATTAATTGAAATGAGAAACAGTGTATTTTATATCAAAAAGATTTACAATTTCTATCAGAAAGAATAAACAGGTGTCATTTCATCAACATATTTCTAATTCTGAAAATTCTAATTGTCAGGATTTCTTTAAAAAATGGAATTGTTTGGTTACGATTGAAAACTTATTGGTGTAACTTTTTGGAAGCGTTTGTGATATTTTGGAATTAAAACATGTGCTCATTCATGCACAGATAGAAAACCTTCTCAATTTCTGTTTGGGAAAAACTTCTCACATACCAAATACCAAATGTACGAATGAAAAACCTGCTTAGTCCAAAAAAGCTGAATTTTTTCCTTGAAATCAAAAAGGTTTCATTTTCCGTGGAATCACCCTTCAGTTGTTTGAACCTTATGCCATAAAGTTTTGAATTCAAGATCAAATTCAGCTTTCCATCAAGGCTAATTCCCACCCATTTTGAAATACCACTTAATGAAATTGCGTACAAAATTGTTCACACTTGCAAAAAGAGTATTACTTTAGGGTTTAGATTGGTTTTATTTGTATAGCTGAGAAATCATGTAGTTTGATAAAACCTTGAACACATAAGTAAATCCTTTTAACTGATGTGTAAGTAACGTTAAGGTATTGATCATGGTTGTACTATATACTACGTGCTTGACAGACAACAACATCTAACTTTACACATCAGCAAAACATCACGAAGAGAAAACATTACAGCTTGCATGTTTTCATTTCATGCTCTTACTGTGACATTGCTCTAAGCATAAACACAAAAACTGCTCCACTTTGCGGTGTTTTCCTTGTAACCCAAGAGAGTTTCACTAACTTTAATTAGAATACTTGAATTACATCAAGTTTTGATTTCTACACTCCCAGATTTGATATACAGCACTCAACTTTCATGATCAATTGTTGTTTCTGCATACCTGGGTAGAAATTAATGGTTTTCTTGACAGGTTTATTAGTACTTTGCTTTGTTAATATTCTTAGAATCATTTTTCCTATCTGATACCTCTAATCATTACCTTTTAAATTTTCTCAACTTTTGAAAGGTTTTACAGTTTAATCCATAAATACTTGGTTCTTCAGATCATAAACCGCGGCTTTACTCGTTCCTTAAAGAAAAGGTGTTATGGGGAAAAATGGGGAAATACCCGCAAGTCTAAAATTTATTACCTTATGAATTTTCTCAACTTTTGAAAGGTTTTACAGTTTAATCCATTTGGTTCTTCAGATCATAAACCGCGGCTTTACTCGTTCCTTAAAGAAAAGGTGTTATGGGGAAAAATGGGGAAATACCCGCAAGTCTAAAATTTACAAAACCAATTTTCATTTTACTAAAGTAACAAATCATTAAATCAGCATTTCAGAGAACTTCTCTTATCTGCAACAATTGACTAAATCTTCTAAATCACTTGAAAACACACCTCATGATATCTTTCGATAGATGTCTACACACACTGTCTATAGTCTTAATTACTTGTGTGGCACTGACGATAGACTCAGCAGATAATCAGGGCCAGTGCAACATTGGTAGCTTAAGACGATAGAAAGGGTCTATCCAAAGATCTCCTACGAGGTGAGTGATGTAGAAGTGTTAACCATACATACATACATACACTGGCATTTGTAAAGCGCCTTTTACAAAGCGCTAAGAAAGAAAAAAAGAACCATACATACACTTGCATTTGTAAAGCGCCTTTCAACCAGAAGGATACAAAGCACTGAGAAAGAGAAGGAAAAGGGAAGGAAGAGGACACAACCAACTAATTGGGGAAAAGGTGACTTATGATCGACTTCTTGACAGAGACAAAGGTAGTGGAGTCTCTGGCCACAGCAGGGAGTTTATTCCATAGATGTGGCACTGAGGTAGAAAAAGCCATATTGCCAGTCAGAGTACGGGTCTTTGGAGAGCTCAGGCGGATGGATGTAGAGGACCGAAGGGAGTAACCAGACGGCTTGTGAATGTGGAGGAGGGATGAGGTGTATTGCGGAGAGAGGCTATTCAGGGATTTGAAGGTGTGGACAAGGTATGAAGGGATTTTAAGGTATGGACAAACCATAACTACCATCATGTACGCGCCTATTTTCTGACATTCTCTTATCTGATATTTCTTCTCATTACAATTTTTTATATTCTTTCTGTTCTGATACATGCATCAAATGTGGTTTATTCTTTCCATAGACAGACACAAAAATCACTGCAAAATTTCGATTACAAAAAACATTTATATTTTGGCCAACCTACAGAAATCAGTTGAAACAAAGCATTAAAATGAAACAAAGCACATGCACACAAAATTTCAACTGAAAAATTTACTAAATTCACGACTTACAGCAAAACCTAGGAAAGATAAATTCTAATGGCCAATGCTTGCATCATTTAATGCTGTAGAAGTTTGCAACACAGTAGTATGTATTATTTGCTTTCCTTCAATGGTATGGTATGTTTTGTTTCTTTGGGGAGCGAGGAGTGTCGGTGGTTGGCATATGGCAGGATTTACAAGAAGTCATTTGGTGCTAAAGTGGCACTATACTAGTTTTATAGATTTGATTATTTAGGATCGGTTTTTACTTTTTCATGGGCAATAATATATATAGTGCGACAAGTATTCGCTCTTTAAACATTTCCAGTAGCTTCCAATGTATAACTAATAAAACGCAGGTTTGATGATGGGAAATCAATAACTACTCCTTAAATTTTGGGATTATTTATATGATCCCTTTTGATCATATAAAATATATATTTCTCCCCCTCAAATATCAGTATTCAATATTTATCAAGACAACAAGACAAAATCCACCATGTTTGGGGTCAAGTGACGTCAGCGAAGGTAGCTCTATGAGAAACGTTTTGATGTGTGCCCTTTAAAAACTCTACCCAATACCTTCAGTTTAAATGCATTAACTATATATCTTTTATTAATACCTACTAAGCTAAAACAAAATGCTGCAGTGTTTGCTGTGCTATCAGTGCAATCCTCCTTGACATTATTCAAGTCAATTACCATCGTGTTCAGTCAATGTTCAAGCAAACAGTTGCTAATGCCACCTACAGCACATACAGACACAACATCTTGAACTTGCATTATTGAATATACTCAGAGAAACTACACACCACCGCAAAATGCAGGAAATCGGCAAAACTAGTGCTACAGCTCTTACTTTCATACAAGCTATTAATGGACGGAGCCCAAGGAAATGAAATAAATGCAATGCATTCAGAGTCTGAGCTAGTAGTGACCATACATGTCTAGGTCTGTCTAGATATGGCCGGAACTTGCCTCCGCAAACTTGCTTACCGCAATTTCCATCTGTTGTGCTGGACTTGTTTATACAAATCGTTACTGATCAATTCTGTATATATGTAAATGTTTTACTGCAAATCCTGGCTGTCATGTCAGTGATTTAGTCTTATTTGGTTGTGTTATGTTGTTGTTTCCATCTCAGATCTTACCTGGAGGTTTTTACAATGACTTGTGATGTTGGATTGTTTTACTTTGAATTTCAAGTGATGAATATAGGATACATGCCTCTGGAAAAATCTCATTTAAGTAGATTGTTTTACTTAACAGATATCCTAGCCCTTCTGAAGTTTTACTTTCATTTAAGAGTGTTTCTTTTAATGTTGTTTTTGTAATAAATCTTTCAGTTTAGCTTGTTGTAATCTTATGTGATATGTATCTGTTGATAAACCTTTCGGGTAAATGTCACTGGATAAGTGCTATCACTCAACTGAATGGTGGGTTGGTAAGCTTAAAACCCAGGCACCTGACGTTCTGTGTTGGACAAGAATGTCTTCAGCTGTCACCTGTCAGGAAGAATTACTTATGTCTGACCAATGTCAGTTCTAAGACACAGAGCTAAACAATGTATACTACACAAATTAGTCCTGCCCTACATCTGCAGTCTGATTGCATTTTGAAATAAGTTTCAAAAAAAAAATTAAGCTAGAAACTTTTTAGGCTGCACCCTTCTTACTCTGTTGTAAGCCCAGGGGGGCACAAGTGGTGTTGCGCTCTGATATCGAGACATCTACACATGCTCAATACATTTGCGTTGAATGTGGATTCAGCATAAGATATAAGTGAATGTCTTCTGTCATGCAAGGGAATTGGTTCCAACAAACTTTTTATTTATTTATTTAATTCTTATTTTGCCTGGGGAAACCCCATCAGTGAAATAACTGTTTTCAGGGGTGCCAAGGGGTCAAACATAATATATAAAATCATAAATTACATGGAGGTGGGACAAGATTTCCCTTGGTAGATGAACGAGTTGAGTGGTCATGAGACTGACTGACACGGTTAAAAATATTGCATAAGTTGGATGGGAGAGTGCATGCCAGACATTTGTAGACCATTGTATTGAGATGGGTGGTGCGGCGATCATGAAGATTCTGCCAACCAAGCATGTTGAGCAGAATATGTGTGGGGTATCTACAAGGAAGGCCAAGGATGATTTGAGAAAGACAACTTTTGCAGCCAAAACAATAGGACCCTGGCAGGCTGTTCTAAGAATAAGACAAATTCCATATATGCGGAACTTTATGACGGTGACTTCTTTTTACAGTTCCTCTATCCAATTCGCATCCAATAAAGGCACATGGATTCTTCTTCAGGCTTTGTCCTTGAACTTTCATTTTGCTATGATTTAGATGAAAACAAGTACAACTTTTATGAAATTTCTCACACTACTCATATTCCTTGCCTTGCGTATTGCCAAGTTGTACTGCATCTTCAGTTTCCAATACTTTTCTCTATCCGTCAGGGTTTTACCAGCTGGCACTCTCTGCAATCCAATCTTGACATTGCCTCAGTGCTTCTCTGCAATTATGACACCATGATTTTCTGATTTTTTTCTTTATTTTTAAGCCTGTGAGTTGGCGAGCAATGTACACAAATGTAATTCTAACACTGGATTATCTTTGATAAATGTATTACCTGAAAAAGTAAGCTCTTTGGTGATGGCTAAATGTAGTAGCATACCCACATGACTTGGTTTTTTGTATTATTATTATTTATTTTTGAACATAATGGGTGATGGCCTGGGAGACCTGTCACAAGTTTTGGATCAACAAAAAGAAACTAGCATCACAGCTAAGCTTAGAGGCATTCAGATTTACTTAAGAATACAATAACAAAATTGAGGATGATGTTCCTCAAAGCTTTTGTCAATCTGATATAAATGGAGATACTCTTATATGCTTGTTCATCATGATAAAAAATAATTCAAAATCAATGCCCAATTCTTTTCCCCAAGATGCACTTAAAAGCTTTTAAATGTTTTCTTCTCTAACAGTCTGAAATAAATAAAGAAAATTCCATCCTAAACACGTCATTTTGCTTTTATGAATTATACTTATTCAAATAAATGTGATTATTGCATTTAATTCAAAATGGCTATGTTGCCATAACAACCATTACTTTTGACAATGACAAATACAATGGAAATCACATCACTTCTTTTATTAAACAGCTATATTACATATAAAGTCAATACCATTTATGACAAAGTTTGTTGATAAATATGAAGGTGTATATTGACTTTAGTCCAATACAGGAAATTGTGTTCTTCATAGATTTAAAAACGAAATAGTTTTAATTTCAAAACAGTAAGTAAGGATTAACTGGGATTGTCATTCTTCTAAAAGGGTACTGCTAAATATAGAAACTTTCTGTATGTGCTTACAATCTATATATGCACCCTGACAGAAATAATGTGGTAAAACATGCCACATTCTTTGAGTGCTATATTTAGATATTATTTATATTTCTTATTTATATGGTAGTATTAATACAGAGCTTCCCTGAATTTATCAGTTGCCACTCATGTTTGAAAATCATCTGCAGCGATTAGCCCTTATTAAATATTGAAGCCCTTATTAAATATTGAGGCCCGTATTCGAGAAAGGAGTTTAGCTAAACAACGGTTTAACTGAACATCAACTGCCCAAGAATGATACACACCATTGTATCTTTCAAGTGGAACAGTTCAATGAGCCGTGCTGTTGAAGAGAATTAAAACCATGGTTTAGCTAAACACCTTTCTGGAATACGGGCCTAAAGTTTACCCTTTTATTCTTCCTTCCAACTGGGTTTTATAATTATGTCAACTTTTCAAATGGTTCCATAGTTCCAAATCATATTCTACTCAAAATTGACAAATAATTTTGGAAAGACAAGAACTTGATAATTCATATTTAAAGTTTACAGAGAGATAATTTAGGAAAATGTCTGTTGTAACTAGGTTAATTTAAATCCTGAAAATGTTAGACCCATCATCTTCAAGCTGTGAAGACCATGAATAGGCTTATACAGGGTAGGAACATTGAACAGACATAATCTTCTTCACCGCATAAGATTAAACTACCTACTACCCTATTTTGCCTCATAAGAAAGGAGATATAAAACACCACTTCATAAGGATGCTGATGTTAACATAACAAGAAGAAATCTCTTCTGTTACTGAGTGGGAGTAATAATTACTCTGGTACATTACAAAGACTTAAGTATATAGTTTACCTATATTTGGGCAAGGTAAAACTTGAGGAAGCATACGTGTCACTCGCATACTCTGAAACAAAAGAGACTGAAGCAATTTTGGCATGTCCTTCATCAAGCAGTAGCATAAATGACAGCATACAGATAATGGACTCATGAGAAAGGTAGATGACCATCACCTGGGGCAACATCTTCTGTAGAACAGATTGGAGAGGAAGGATATTTCTCAACTTAGCAAAGACAACATTTAATGGAAAGCTTCTACTTAATCACATGCCATGTATGATCATGTTCAGTTGAAATTGTTATGCCTTCTCACCACAGGCAATATGGTATGTGGCGACTTCTAAATTGCTAAAATAACATAGATTTGTAGTCAGTCATGTGACACACAGCAAAATGTTATAACAGAGAGAGCAACAGATATCTGTCCTTATTAGGGAAGGATGTCTGTATTGTGTAGGGTAAGGATAAAAACTTGCTATCTGAATTCATGTCAACACTTGAATGAACAACTGTTGTAAAAAGACTATTAATAGGCAAATTTAATTATCCTATTAAGATGTCACCTCATGTCACCCCAGACCTACTTAAATTGTTCCTCCAAGATGATCCATCTCTCTATCATTCATATTCCTTCCATCATAAATATCAGCCTTGAAGCCATTCCACTTTATCTGCATCAATTGATTTGATGTTGATATATCATGCTAAGAATAACTGTATATTCACCTTAGGGCTCTCTCTATTTTGATCATGAGACACAATTATTTCATATACATCATTTTTGAGTGAGCAATTCATCAAAAAGAAAACGCTCATATTTGAAAAGAGACAAGTATGATTTTCTTCTTTCTCTTTTCCCTAAATTATTATTATAGCAAGGCATTTGAAAATGTAATTTATCCTTTACAACAAATATAAACAAGTTGTCAAATATGAAAATGCTATATAAAGTATTCATAATTAATCTTTAATTACTTGGTTTAAAAATAGATTGACTGATTGATGTTATCAATAAATCAAACTTGTGGCTAAAAAGTCAAACTACATGAAATTAACCATTTTTAAAAACAACAAAATTACAGTTACAATTATTGCTAATAAAATACATTTAAAACAGATGAACATATAACACATAAAGATATATTACAAATTGCACCAATCACATAAATAATTCCTCCCAAGAACTAAGCATCAACATGGTGTATTGCACATGAAACAGCCACAATGAAACCATAAAAAACTATAAAACTTAAGAAAAATCAACTTGAACTGTCAAAATTGAGAGTGAAATTGAACTGTCAAAATGGAGAGTGGCTACAGGAGTCAACCCAGTAGTCTTACATAATCAGGCACAGGACTGTTTGAAATCTAATTATTAACATTGGCCGATAACTGATAGACCTTCTTGAATTCAATTTCATGGACTTACTAGCTGTAATGTAAGAGTGCCAGACTACGACGGCATACTCAGGACAACTGTTGTGTACACTCAAGCTGTTCTGAGATAAACCAAAGTGATTAGAAGTCTGCAGCATAAAGAACTGGGTACCAGCCTTCTTCACAGCACTGTCCACCTGGACATCCCATTTGATATTGTTTTGAAGCCAAAGACCACAGAATTTGGCTTCGGTGATGTATGCAAGAGGTTCATTGATCAACCCTTCACTTGCACACACCACTTACGCTAGTTAGATCTGAGGTTTTTAAATACACTTAAAAGTGTATTTATGAAGATCTAAATTTCTTTCCCTCCCACACACACTGGTTTCTGCAGTGATGCAAACAGACTCCATGATTCTAAAATAAAAAAGTAATTTCATTTTTTGAAAAACAAAGCAATAATTACTGAATAATATCCTGTATTCCTGCGATTTTTCAGTCCATAAAGTTCAACTTCAATTAGTACTAAAGAAAAACCTTTTCACTTGAAGCAAATTGCACAACAAACAAGCTGTTTTCATTCCGAGATATTTTTAATTAGAGACTTGTCTAGTTCAGTCACATAGCATACCCTCTCCTGTATAAACTAAGCATAACAATCCCCTTGCGTACTTCAATATTCTTTGATCACTTAAGTCTCATCTAGTTCTGCTCTAATTCAAATCTAAGCATTCTCCTTGCTATGCTGGGCAAATGACCATTAAATTGATAACCCGCAATGGTGCATATCAGATTCTGTTTTTTACGTTTCATGAGAAGTTATTTTCACTTCAGTATCATTCTCTTAAATGTCACTTTTGATACCAGTGTTCAGCTAAAGCTCATCAATCAAAATTAACAAATCAAAAGTTGAATATTCTTGCACAAAATGGATTAGCAACAGGCATGGGCCATATAAATCCTGTGTCCCAGTGAAAATAAAACCTTGGAAACGATATATCTTTCTCCTGTTTATCTGATACATAGTATCAACTTCTTAAAGAGCCTTCATTCAAGTGATTACCATTTTGAGATTGCCTTGCTCAACTTGGTGCCTAATCAGGCAATGCTGTCTGCAACTTAAGACAAGACTCTACATATGAACTGCATTTATCACAAATCTTCATTTGCCCTGGATTTTGGTATGCATCGAAGGTTGTTATAATCAACTTATATGGGATGAAAAGGATTTAAAAAAATAATGACTAAATTCTGATATTTTACATTTGGTGCAATGCATTTACTTATGTTGAATTGTTTACATACACACACTCATAAGAATGTCAAATATTGTTCAGCCAGTATTAACTTGCAAGATCATACAAATCATGTAAAATCAGCCTGTTTTTAATAATGATTTTTTACAACTCAGCCCCCTCAAAAAATCATGAAAAACCCGTTTAGCCCCTAGCAAGGACAAATCCTGGGGACGCCATTGCCTACAGATTAGGAAAGTAACAGCCCAGTGTTTTAGATTCGGTGTGCAAGCAAACATACTTGCACCTCACAGTAAGATACTTTTTGTGAATGTATGGTCTGCACCACAGAAAATAATTATGTTCTCTCTAACAGCCAATAAGCTTTCTAGCTATAGTAATGTAGTAGAAGTTTGGTTAGCAAAAAGTGCAACTATAATGATGGAGAAAATCGGATGGATTGTGATTACTACAACTGAGTACAAGGTATCAATGCTTGATCTGCTTTCAAGTTTAGCTACATTGAGGCAAGTAATCATTCTGTAAACCTGAAAACAGTATCGCAGCCTGTACAGAAAATTGAGGCAGATCAAAGAACAAGAAAATGGAAGCAATAAATTCTACAAACTATTCCCTTGATTAGGAGTTTCTACTTGATTGCGAGTGTTCTTTGTGTTCATTTGATTTGTAAAGTCATATGAAACAAAATTCCGACTTGTATTCTACACTGAAATCTCACGTGGATCAAAAATTGCCTTTTCCATATAACCCCACATTTCAAGACATAGAAATATGCAAATAGATACTGTTAATTTTTCTAGATGTCCATATGATCTCCACCTCAATCATAGATGGTATAACTGAGATAAATGCATTCAAAAATCATTAAGTCCTATATTTTCTGTTGATTGTCCTCAAAATAAACAGATTTATATCATATTTTCGATCATCTATTTGAAATGAAACTTAGCTGGTGTTTTGAAATAAGCGCAAGGATTGTGAATCTGTCAAAAAATCAATTTCGTCAAATTACGACCTTGACCCACCTTTTCACCTGTAGCACAAAATGAAGTTTGCTGCATTTACAGCTCTATTGGAATGAATGACCACATATGAGATTTAGTTTAGATCACTTGCTATGCAGTGTAAAGGATGTCAACTAAATCAAAGCTGACATTTAAATGTATGTCAACAAGGTCTTTGTGTAAATCTTTATTCATGAATGTTATGTCAATTCACTTCATAATGTCAAGAAGGAAATGCTGCTGGCAATTACATTTTCTTGATATGTTAAGGGAAAATACAGGAAGATTTCTGCTGCAAAGCCTCTTGTTATTTTGTAGCAAATTTAAAGGAGCTTGGTCCGATTGCCACAACTTTTTTTCAAACTTTTTGAGATTTTGGTATCAATATGAGCAATATTTTGATACCAAAATCTCAAACTTTTTGAGATTTTGGTATCAAAATATTGCTCATATTTTTCTCAATGTGTCTAATTATGGTACCCATAATTAATTACATACAGTAACGTATAGGAAGCTCTGAACTACAAAACTACCAATAAAATCAAAACCATTTGACTGATTAAGCTGAAATTTGAAATTAAGACCTTTTGAGTGGTCATCTTTCATATGACCATGAAAACTAAATTTTGAAAAATCGGACCATGCTCCTTTAACTTGAGGCAATACTATAAGGTCTGGATCAAAAATAGAAATAGAAACTTGAGGCAATACCATAAGGTCTGGATTAAAAATAGAAATAGAAACTTAAGGTAATACTATAAGGTCTGGATCAAAAATAGAAATAGAAACTTGAGGCAATACTATAAGGTCTGGATCAAAAATAGAAATGAGTTAAAACGGTTTAAAATAAATAATCTTGATTAACTAGGGCATCGATACTAACATTTTCCACTGAACTTGGTGCATATATATTTTCCACTGAACTTGGTGCATATATGTACCTTTCAATACTAATATGTTAAATTAAATTTGGGATCCAAAATTTCAACAAATTGGACATAACAGGAAAAGAATACAACTTTAAAAGCCTAAATATTTGCGGGATACCAAAATCTACCAAAATCAAACCCTATCAATGAAATGAAAAATCAAACGTTATGGGTAATGGGGGAAACCTGTTGGTAAGTTCTCATAGTTTGCTTTTAGAATAGTTCAAAGATTTTGAATTTTAAAATCCCTTATACTTATAGAGGCATATGACAACATAACAAGATTATTCTGAATATTCTGTATACCAAAAAGTCTAAACAACCTTAAGAGACAGGACTGGCTCATTAAAAGTGCAATCTATGTACATATCACAGAGGGATTTCTTTGTCATCTATAAAGGATACAACCATTATCAATGAAACAAACTATTTACTAAGATCAATCATCCCGATGAAGTTACTGGTTGTAAAAAGTTTCTCAAAATGAAATAAAATATCTCTAAATATTGTTCTTTTCTTTGAAACAGAATTCGAACACTGAACATGCGAATGTTCCTGAAACATACTTCATCTTTAACCTGCTTCTTCCCTTTCACTCAGCCCTATCAATTTGCTAAGCAAGCTTGAAATCCTATACCCCTATCAATTTCTGTCCCACCATGTAAAAACAGAAACACATGAAACCCAACCCATATCAATTACTGTGGAAGTGTTAGTTAGTACACAACCAAGATTTCCCTTCAACTTGAATAAATCCATGCATCAAACTGATTCTATTAGTTCTTTCACCTACTATAAAGCCAGTAGGACGAATGCCAAATCAAAGCTGAAATCTAAATGTATGTCAACTAGGTCTTTGTGTAAATCTTTATTCATGAATGTTATGTCAATTCACTTCATAATGTCAAGAAGGAAATGCTCCCGGCAAAGAGACTTTCTTGAACTTGTAAAGTAAATATAGAAAGCTATCTTGTTGAATTGGAAATCTTGTTATTTAACTTGAGAGCAATTTGAAGAATAGAGCAGATTTATCAAGCTTCAAATAAAATGTAATCAAATTTTAATGTTTTCTACCGTTTTCAACATTTTTAATACAAACATAAGATGAAAATAAATATAGTATTATATGTGTGCATTTATTGACCATGAACCCATTCAAATAATTCTTTACAGAATCTAAATCAAATTTTGTTTGACAATCATGTTTGAAGATTAATGTATTTTATATAAAACTCAAGTTTTGTGCCTGGTTTTTGTGTGACTAAATCTTTGATGTCATACATAAAAGTCAGTCTGTAAATTTAGCAGAAAATCCCCATTAATTGAAATAAGGAACAGAGTATTTTGTATAAAAAAGACTTTCAATTTCTATCAGAAAGAATAACAAATGTCATTTCATCTTCAAATAGCACCTTCTGGACGATTCCAGGGTAACATTTGCGACCAAAAAAGTGGAAATTCTAATTGTCTTCTTAAATTAATTGTTTTGTTTGGTTACATTTGGAAATGTTTGTAACATTTTGGTGTAACGTTTTGGTAATGTTTGCGATATTTTTGAATTAAAAGCATGTGCTTAATCATGCACAGATAGAAAACTTTCACAATTTCTGTTTGGGAAACACTTCTCATACACCAAATAATAATTGTACAAATGAAAAACCTGCTTAGTCAAAAAAAGCTGATTTTTTTCCCTTGAAATCAAAAGTTTCATTTTCTGTGGAATCCGCCTTCAGTTTGAGCCTTATGCAATAAAGTTTTGAATTCAAGATCAAAGTTTCATCAGGGCTACTTCCCACCCATTTTGAAATACCACTTCATGAAATTGCGTACAAAATTGTTCACACTTGCAAAAAGAGTAATACATTGGGGTTTGGATTGGTTTATTTGTGTAGCTGAGAAATCATGTAGTTTGATAAAACCTTGAACACATAAGTAAATCCTTTTAACTGATGTGTAAGTAACGTTAAGGTATTGATCATGGTTGTACTATATACTACGTGCTTGACAGACGACAACATCTAACTTTACACATCAGCAAAACATCACGAAGAGAAAACATTACAGCTTGCATGTTTTCATTTCATGCTCTTACTGTGTCATTGCTCTAAGCATAAACACAAAAACTGTTCCACTTTGTGGTGTTTTCCTTGTAACCCAAGAGAGTTTCACTAACTTTAATTAGAAGACTTGAATTACATCCAAGCTTTGATTTCTACACTCCCAGATTTGATATACAGCACTCAACTTTCATGATCAATTGTTGTTTCTGCATACCTGGGTAGAAATTAATGGTTTTCTTGACAGGTTTATTAGTACTTTGCTTTGCTAACATTCTTAGAATCATTTCCCTATCTGATACCTCTAATCATTACCTTATAAATTTTCTCAACTTTTGAAAGGTTTGACAGTTTAATCCATAAATACTTGGTTCTTCAGATCATAAACCGCGGCTTTACTCTTTCCTTAAAGAAAAGGTGTTATGGGGAAAAATGGGGAAATACCCGCAAGTCTAAAATTTACAAAACCAATTTTTCATTTTACCAAAGTAATAAATCATTAAATCAGCATTTCGGAAAACTTCTCTTATCTGCAACAATTGACTAAATCTTCTAAATCACTTGAAAAAATACCTCGTAGGAGATCTTTCGATAGATGTCTACACACACTGTTTAAAGTCTTAAATACAGTAGAAACTCATTATAACAAAGTTGCTAGGGACAGAGAAATAATTTCATCCAAATTTTGTTGTATCAGGGATTTAAAAACAATAAAATACAAAAGAGATTTGTTTAATGGTAAAGAAAAAATACTTCATTATACCAGGAATTTCCTTGTATAAGATTTCATAATAATGAAGTTTTACTGTACTTGTGTGGCACTGATGATAGACTCATTGGATAATCAGTGCCAGTGCAACACTGGTAGCTTAAGACGATACACATGGACTATCCAAAGATCTCCTACGAGGTGAGTGATGTGGAAGTGTTAACCATGTACATACACTGGTATTTGTAAAGCACCTTTTAGCGCTGAGAAAGAGAAAAAGAAGGAAAAAAGAGAAAAAGAAGGAAAAAAGAAGGAAGAGGACACAACCAACTAATTGGGAAAAAGGTGACTTTTGATGGACTTCTTGAAGGAGACAACGGTAGTGGAGCCTCTGGCCACAGCAGGGAGCTTATTCCATAGGCGTGGCGCTGAGGTAGAAAAAGCCATATCGCCAGTCAAGAGTACGGGTTCTTGGAGAGCTCAGGTGGATGGTTGTAGAGGACCGAAGGGAGTAACCAGACGGCTTGTGAATGTGGAGGAGGGATGATATGTATTGCGGAGAGAGGCTATTCAGGGATTTGAAGGTGTGGACAAGGTATGAAGGGACTTAAAGGTATGGACAAACCATAACTACCATCAAGTACGAGCCTATTTTCTGACACTCTCTTATCTGATATTTCTTGTCATTACCATTTTTTATATTTTTTCTGTTCTGATACACGCATCAAGTGTGGTTTATTCTTTCAATAGACAGACACAAAAATCACTGCAAAAACCCTTTTTAACAATTACAAAAAACACTTATATTTTGGCTAACCTACAGAATTCAGTTGAAACAAAGCATTAAAATTAACCAAAGCACATGCACATAAAATTTCAACTGAAATTCACCAAATTTATGACTTAAAGCAAAACCTAGGAAAGATAATTCTAATGGCCAATGCTTGCATCATTTAATGCTGTAGAAGTTTGATTTTTAGGAATAAGCAAGATTTAAAAAAAAAAAGCTCATAGAATATATTGCAATACAGTAAGTAGTGTGTGTTATTTGCTTTCCTTCAATGGCATGTTTTGTTTCCTTGGGGAGCCAGGAGTGTTAGTGCTTGGCATATGGCAGGATTTACAAGAAGTCATTTGGTGCTAAAGAGAAGTGTATGGAACTTTGGCCTACTATACTACGGTCTGATGGCACTATAATAGTTTTATAGATTTGATTAGTTAGGGTCGGTTTATATGGTGTGACAAGTATTCGTTCTTTAAACATTTCCAATAGCTTCCAATGTATTTTCTAATAATAAGGCAGGTTTGATGATGGGAAATTTAAGAACTACTCCATATTTTGGGATTATTTATATGATCCATATTGATCATATAAAATATATTCCCCCCCCCTCAAATATCAGTATTCAATATTAATCAAGACAATATCCACCATGTTTGGGTTCAAGTGACGTCAGCGTAGGTAGGTCTATGATAAGCTGTTTGATATGTGCCCCTTTAAAACCTCAGTGTAAATGTATTAACTATAAATCTTTTACTAATGCCTAACTAAGCTAAGACAAATGGTGCAGTGTTTGCTCTGCTATTATCAGTCCAATCCTCCTTGACATTATTCAAGTCAATTACCATCGTGTTCAGTCAATGTTCAAGCAAACAGTTGCTAATGCCACCTACAGCACATACAGACACAACATCTTGAACTAGCATTATTGAATATACTCAGAGAAAGCACACACCGCCGCAAAATGCAGGAAATCGGCAAAACTACTGCTATAGCTCTTACTTTCATACAAGCTATTAATGGACGGAGCCCAAGGAAATGAAATAAATGCAATGCATTCAGCGTCTGAGCTAGTACTAGTAGTGACCATACATGTCTAGGTCTGTCTACATATGTATATGGCCGGAACTTGCCTCCGCAAACTTGCTTAGCGCAATTTCCATCTGTTGTGCTGGACTTGTTTATATAAATCGTTACTGATCAATTCTGTATATATGTAAATGTTTTACTGCAAATCCTGGCTGACATGTCAGTGATTTAGTCTTATTTGGTTGTGTTATGTTGTTGTTTCCATCCCAGATCTCACCTGGAGGTTTTTACAATGACTTGTGATGTTGGATTGTTTTACTTTGAATTGCAAGTGATGTATATAGAATACATGCCTCTGGAAAAATCTCATTTAAGTAGATTGTTTTACTTAACAGATATCTTAGCCCTTCTGAAGATTTACTTTCATTTAAGAGTGTTTCTTCTAATGTTGTTTTTGTAATAAATCTTTCAGTGTAGCTTGTTGTAATCTTATGTGATATGTATCTGTTGATCAACCTATCAGGTAAATGTCACTAGATACGTGCTATCCATCAACTGAATGGCGGGCTGGTAAGCTTAAATCACAGGCACCTGACGGTCTGTGTTGGACAAGAATGTCTTCAGCTGGCACCTGTCAGGAAGAATTACTTATGTCTGACCAATATCAGTTCTAAGACATAGAGCTAAACAATGTATACTACACAAATTAGTCCTGCCCTACATCTGCAGTCTGATTGCATTTTGAAATCAGTTTCGAAAAAATTTTAAGCTAGAAACTTGATAGGCTGTACCCTTCTTACTCTGTGGTAAGCCCAGGGGGGTACAAGGGTTGTTACGCTCTGATATCAAGACATCTACACATGCTGATGCAATTGCGTTGAGTGTAGATTCAGCGTAAGATATAAGTGAAAGTCTTCTGTCATAAAAGGGAATTGGTTCCAACAAACTCCCTGTGCAGATTTGAGAAAGACAGCTTTTGCAGCCAAAACAATAGGACCCTGGCAGGCTGTTCTAAGAATAAGACAAATTCAATATATGCGGAACTTTATGACGGTGACTCCCTTTTACAGTTCCTCTATCCAATTCACATCCAATAAAGGCACATGGATTCTTCTTCAGGCTTTGTCCTTGAACTTTCATTTTGCTATGATTTAGTTGAAAACAAGTACAACTTTTTTGAAATTTCTCACATTACTCATATTCCTTGCCTTGCGTATTGCCAAGTTGTACTGCGTCTTCAGTTTCCAATACTTTTCTCTATCCGTCAGGGTTTTACCAGCTGGCACTCTCTGCAATCCAATCTTGACATTGCCTCAGTGCTTCTCTGCAATTATAACACCATGATTTTCTGATTTTTTTCTTTATTTTTTAGTATGCGAGTTGGCGAGCAATGTGTAGTTCTAACACTGGCTTATCTTTGATAAATTGGCTGATAAAGTGAGTTCTTTGGCGATGGCTTCATGTAGAACATTACGCACATGACTTGTTTTTTATATTTATTTTGACACATAATGGGCGATGGCCTGGGAGACCTGTCAGAAGTTTCGGATCGTCAAAAAGAAACTAGTATCACAGCTGAGCTTAGAGGCATCAAGATTTACCGTAAGAATACAATAACAAAATTGGCGAAGGTATAAATGCTGATGTTCCTCAAAGCTTTTGTCAATCTGATATAAATGGAGATACTCTTATATACTTGTTCATCATGATTAAGAATAATTCAAAATCAATGCCCAAATCTTTTCCCCAAGATGCACTTAAAAGCTTTTAAATGTTTTCTTCTCTAACAGTCTGAAATAAATAAAAAAATTCCATCCTAAACATCATTTTGCTTTTAGGAATTATACTTAACAACTTCAATTCAAATAAATGTGATTATTGCATTTCATTCAAAATGGCTATGTTGCCATAACAACCATTAATTTTGACAATGACAAATACAATGGAAATCACAGCACTTCTCTTATTAAACAGCTATATTACACATAAAGTCAATACTATTTATGACAAAGCTTGTTGATAAATATGAAGGAGTATATTGACTTAAGTCCAATACAGGAAATTGTGTTTTTCATAGATTTAAAAATGAAATAGTTTTAATTTCAAAACAGTAAGTACATCTGGGATTGTCATGCATAAAGAACATATTCTTCTAAAAGGGTGCTGCTAAATATAGTAACCTTTTGTATATGCTTACAATATACACCCTGACAGAAAACTAGTGTGGTAAAACACACCAGAAAAGAGAACCACATTCCGTGAATGCTATATTTAGATATTATTCCTTGATTAATATGGTAGTATTAATACAGAACTTCACTGAATTTATCAGTTGCTACTCATGTTTGAAAATGCATCTGCAGCGATTAGCCATTATTAAGTGTTAAAAGTTTACCCTTTTCTTCTTCCTTCCAACTGGGTTTTATAATAATGTCTACTTTTCATATGGTTCCATGGTTCCGCATAATATTCTAGTAAAAACTGACAAAGAATCTTGGAAAGTTACCCGCCATTGACTGTCGGGCAGGTGCTAATGTCCAGCGCTGAACATTCAACAGACATAATCCTCTTCACCGCTAAGATTAAACTACCTACTACCCTATTTTGCCTCATAAGAAAGGAGTTATAAAACACCACTTCATAAGGATGCTGATGTTAGCATAACAAGAAGAAATCTCTTCTGTTACTGAGTGGGAGTAATTACTCTGATACATTACAAAGGCTTGTAGTTTACTTATATTTGGACAAGGTAAAACTTAAGGAAGCATTATGTGTCACTCACAAACTCTGAAACGAAGGAGACTGAAGGAGTTTTAGCACAGGGTTTTGGTATGTCCTTCATCATGTTCATCAAGCAGTAGCATAAATGACAGCATAAAGATAATGGACTCATGAGAAAGGCAGATGACCATCACCTGGGGCAACATCTTCCATAGAACAAATTGAGAGGAAGGATTTTTCTTACAGGGGCAGAACTTGACATCTCCATTACATGTATGGGGAGATAGCAGGTAAAGGTAAAAACTATATTGAAATGGAGCAAAAAGAATACAAACTTGGAAATTGAACCTGTTCTTTGCTTGATATCATTTGAGGTGGGGGATAACGATGTTGAATGGTTTATTTATTAATTTTTGACAAAAATGCAATGTTACAATAAATGCAGGCCCTTATAAATGTTTAAATCAGTTCTGGAATTTGACGCAATTGTCAGTTTGCACCAAGAGTTCATCATTGATTCGAATGTTCCCTGGGTGTCACTCTGGAGATGGCACTGTTTTAGAAGTCAACTTACCGTTATTTGCATAGCGTATTGTAGATGTATCATTCACACTAGGATCAAAGTTGCCCATGAGTGGAGCTATGTACTGTGTAGCTGTTAGAAAGTCATGAAAATATGGACCCAAGTAGATGAAACCTGAAAGGCGAAATACAAATGGAAATGGGATTTAGCAAGACTACTAGTACTTCATCACTGGCAAAGCAAGACAAATATGGATGAATGAAACTATATATGTCACAGGAAAAACAATGACCATCAGCCATGAAAAATGTGACACGGTCCAGGGGAATAAGTCACATGTCGGCAAATTCAATGTTGATTTTTTTATGACAACCTAACTGTGTGTTATAAATGCTACATTTTGATCAAACTCATCATTATTAGTCGTTTGGTTCCAGAGATATGGCAATTCCTTAAACTTTAAAAATAAAATCACGAGATGGGCACTGTCTAAGAAGTCATAATTCTTTTTCATCTGTTATTACCCAGGGGTTGTGGTTGGCGGGTAGACAAATTATTTTACACTGATTCATGGCTGATGGTCATTGTTTTTCCTATGACATACATAGTTTCATTCATCCATATTTGTTCTGTTAATACAGTCGTTCACATGTCACAAATGTGAACGACTGTAAATGTATTAGATGAGTCAAATTGGACTGAACTATTATATTTCCATACCAGAGCGCAACACATGTACAATTTAGCGCGAAATTTTATTTTGGTCTCAACTCGGTGTTGAAGTTATTTTATTTGAAGTCAATCATCATTTGGACGTCATGACCAAATGTTCGGTAGTGAAATTTTGTTTGAAGGCCGACTATGTTTTGGCCCTTATGATTTAATTAGATCATTCATCTAGAAAGAACTATCAGGTCTTGAATTCTTTGAAGGCTGTTGTTACACAGATACAGCCTTGTTGCACTCAACCGTCAATATGAATTATGATCTCAAAATTCCTGCCACTTCTGTTTCTGTTTGCTTTGAGTTATACAAAAATTGGAATTCACTTTATATATATCAGGTAAAAATAGAGCACAGTATTACAGAATCTATTTGCACAAGACAAGGCAAGGCATTCATCAAGATCTCATCAAAATCATATATAAGGTAAATAATGCATGATAAACCCATAAACCCTCAAATAGGGCATATTTACCCCGGGACATTTATATCATTCTAAGTTACCTTGAATCTTGAATAGTTGATCCCCAAAAGCATCAATCCACCCTCGGGAGGCCACTGTCATTACAAGGTAGACAACATGCACGTACAAAAAACAAGTAAAACAGGTTTTTTTTTACGAATGGGCCATGAACTCAAAAACACTGGAAAGGGTATCAAAATTGCAAAAATCACATCACATACGTCACAGAACAGACTATTTGTTTAGGGTAAAATAGGAAAGACGGATAATTACTTGTTTAGGGTCCATTTTGGAAGGTCATGTATGAGCATGGCGTCTACCTTGTAATGACAGTGGCCCCCTGGGAATCCACCTTGCATACCATCCACCAACATCTCCACCTTTAAGCCTGGGCTTTAAGACTTTGCTACAAGCACTTAGATTTGATTTCAATGCACGCCTCCCATCAGATCTTTGCCACGACTACTTGACACTCAGTCTTCAAAAATAGAGTTGACAGACACCACTATATTTTGAAGTGCGCTGAATTAATGCAAAGGGGCTGACCAAGATTCCATTTGTCATTATTATATATAGGATTGCTTCAAAACCAAGTTTGGAAAACAACGGAGAATATCAGTGCCACACAAAAGTAGTATTACAACTGCTGTTTTTGTTCATGAAAAAGAATATTTCTAGGTGAACATTAATAAGTACATGCAGTGTTTTTGATTCAAGGAACATTTTTTTTTCTTCTAACTTTTTTTATAAAGAGGAATAACCATGATTATAAGCAAGTTTGTAAATGATTTGGTCACATCTAGTACATTCATTCAATATCATTTCAAAGTGTTGTAATTCCCTATAATATATATGAAAGTTAAACATTGTGGGCTTGAAAATACTAACTTATGACACGGTATGCGCAACCATGGCAGGTACCTTCAAGCCTCAAGTAGACTGCTATCTCTGCAGTTAATTACATTAACAAGGAAGGGGTTTGACTTTAACAAGTATTGA
>JXSR01S004780.1:60964-72184 GCA_000969725.1 Ophiothrix spiculata
TAGTTGCTTGCTACCATTTTGATTTGACAGTCATGTAAATCCTATGGGATGGTGTCCATCCAGGATTGTCACTCATGGAAGGGGAAGTTATTGTACCTCCGGCATTTTTACGACTGCGCGTGCCACACTTCAAGAGTCTTTGAAATGGAATAGTAAGTGGCGTACTTTGATCAGAGTAAGTCGCAGTAGATGCTAATTGAAATGCAGACAGGGTTTGCAGCCACGGATCCAGGAGGGGGGAGTGGAAGAGGCGTACGCCCCCCGTAAAATTGGCAAAAGAGTCCTGCAAAATCAGGCTAATTTGGTCATTTTTTTTAAATAAAAGCTGAAAAGCACACCCTCCGCTCCCATAAAATTCTGATCCTAGATCCACGACTGGTTTGTGCCTGCAACAAAATGCACATGCTGTGTATGCGTCAAGTGAAGATTATGCAATCTGCCTGGATATCGGGCCAAACTCTGAACATATCCAGAGATACCAAAACTCTGCTCCATGAGCGACAACAAGATGGTGGCAAACACCACTTCTAGTAAATCGGTTTTTATAGAAGACAAAATGAGATCTATAAATCCTGATCTATGCTGCATGACAAATCTCAGAAACTGCCATATTGGAGTATGTTGATCTACCTTTAAAATATCGATATGATTAGGCAACTGTTAAAAATAGGCCTAGCTGTCACCCTTGTTGGAAGTCATTCTTATCAAGAACTTCCATGAGATGATTTGCATCAAGGTTGCATCTCATACACAGGTGTGAAGCAGAAGACATATGAATGACATTTATTACCCAAATGCGCTGATACTTCAGATTCAAATCTACATATCTGGTTAGTATTTCAAGGACTTTTAGCTTCTTTGAAAAGCTACATAAATGAGTCAAATTGTCAAAGGACATTCTTTTTTTTCCAATAACTGTTTGAGAATCTTTTGAGATCTTGCAGTCTTAGTGCATACTTATTTGTATCAATTAAAATGAAGTATAAAACCAGTGATATAACTTTGCACAAGGATGCAGATTTTGAATCTTTTTCACAGATTCAGGTCTTTAAGCAGGCATTTTTTTGGTAAAGTACAAACCTAAATGGGATCACTTTCGATTTCGATTGGATTTTTCTTCAACATCAGAAAACACTACAACTGTTTTGGGTCTAGTCAGTCCTGTAACCAATCCACATGGTCATCTAGTTCATGATAGCAGGATTGACTTCCTGACCTGAAGGGTAATCATTAGACGAGAAAATCCCTTGTTATGATGTGTTGTATTGTCCCAATATGGTGTCTATTGCTAAATTAATTTGTTCCCCATACTGTCAAATCAATGCAGAAGCCAGCTATTGCCTTCGTTTTGAAATTCAGCACCAAGCGCCTTAAAAATCGTCACTTGATTACTTGGTCTCCAGATGACACATGCAAATCACATATTGAAAACATTAAGCCATCTCTACAAGATGGTACAAGTGCAACAAACTAGCTGAACTAAAATAGATTTCACATTGCAACTCCACCTTAGTAGAGTTAACTCCCCAGGGCAGGCACATCATGACTAATGACAATAGTCTCAGCTTATTGCTGCAGGTTTCAAAAAGGTTGAAATTGCATTTTACTTTTCATTTTTTCAAAATCAAACTCTATTTATCAATCTGATAGCTGACGGACACTAAAGGTCAGCAAAATGGAGCCTAACCATGATTTGGCTCCTTGAAGCTCTAATTGTTTCTAAAGGTCAGCAAAATAGAGCCTAACCATGATTTGGCTCCTTGAAGCTCTAATTGTTTCTAAAGGTCAGCAAAATGGAGCCTAACCATGATTTGGCTCCTTGAAGCTTTAAAGGTCAGCAAAATGGAGCCTAACCATGATTTGGCTCCTTGAAGCTCTAATTGTTTCTAAAGGTCAGCAAAATGGAGCCTAACCAAGATTTGGCTCCTTGAAGCTCTGATTGTTTCTAAAGGTCAGCAAAATGAAGCCTAACCAAGATTTGGCTTCTTGAAGCTCTGATTGTTTCTAAAGGTCAGCAAAATGAAGCCTAACCATGATTTGGCTCCTTGAAGCTCTAAAGGTCAGCAAAATGGAGCCTAACCATGATTTGGCTCCTTGAAGCTCTAAAGGTCAGCAAAATGGAGCCTAACCATGATTTGGCTCCTTGAAGCTCTAAAGGTCAGCAAAATGGAGCCTAACCATGATTTGGCTCCTTGAAGCTCTAATTGTTCCTCAGCAAGACATTTAAAAGAGGGGGGTTAAATTGGCCCTCATTCTGAGTACCATGCTAGCCCTATAGGAACGACCATCATCTTGATTGTCAGTTAGGAAAAAATAGGAGTTGCAGGTGGAATCAAGTTATGACAACCTTCTAAATACCCAAGTATGTATATCCTTTCCTCTCCTCTTTCAAGCCCATGACAATATACAAGTAGCATTTATCTTGTAAACTTGTCTTGAATTGAGTCTGATCCAAAGATCTTTTACTAGAAGTGGTGTTTGCCACCATCTTGTGTCACTCATGGAGCAGAGTTATTGTATCTCCGGATATGTTCAGAGTTTGGCCAGATATCCAGGCAGATTGCGTAAATCTTCACTTGACGCATACACAGCATGTGCATTTTGTTTAGGCGGCTTGAGTGGTCATCTTCAATATGACATTGAAAAATAAATTTTGAAAAATCGGACCAAGCTCCTTTAAACTTTACTTCTTCAATGTATTCAAGTGCTACTAAATTCAGTTTCTAATAGCTTCTAATTTCCAGAAACATCATTTCGTGCTTTATTGAATAAGGTAAATAAAGTCAATGCAACAATTCTTTCACTTTGTAAACGAATATGCAGGTGCAGGTTACATTTGCAATCAATTTGGCCCTGCACTTTGTATTTCTGTTTACACTGTCGGGCAGTACCAGTCGTGTCAGAAACTGTCAAAAGAAACAAGTTGATGGTTCTTTAGTTGTTTTTGATCTTGATTTTATCATTGAATTAAGACTATGGTCACAATTGATCGTACGAACAGTGTTTAGTCCGTCTAGTAGGATCACGGGCAGTGAGCTAAGCGAGCTGTGAGGGCGTCGCTTGCTGCCTGTGGTCCTTCTAGACGGACTAAACACTGTTCGTACTATCAATTGTGACCATAGTCTAACTTTCACTCAGCTATAGGTACTTTGCAAACATATTGATGTTGTTGGTGGCATTTCTCTGTACCCAAGTTGTGACCTTGCTCGGACTTAATTATAACCTGATTTTGTCTTCCTGTGCGAAGTTTTGTGTGATATTAGGGAGGCTACTTACACTGCAAGAAAGTTGGGCAATTTGGGAGTGATTTTGCCAAACGTTGATGAAGTATACATCCCTATCAACGTTGGGCAAAACACCAATAACACTGTTGGGCACACACCCCTGCTCTAATGTTGGGCAAAACTATTTGAGCGGAACCCGAATCCATCTGCCATCTGTGGGGTAAAAGCGATGCAAAATTTTTGCAAAGTGTCTGATCTACGGTGCTTTTTTAGTTTGCCCAATAGTTGGTAGGGATGGATATTTGCCCAACTTTTTGCAGTGTATGTGTGTACCTATTCATTCAGAAGGTTAGTTGAGAAATGGCTCAGTTCCCTAAAACATGATGATGAACTTGATAGTGGGTGCTTTGCGGATTTGAAACCTTGGTTTTTGATTTCAACATGATTTAATGCGCCCTTGGTATATGTGGCTACCCAGTGGTGACTCCTTGGATCTCTTGCCTTTTCCACAACCACGCAGGCTGTTTGTATTGGTAGTACTTGAGGTATACCAACTGATCTACTGACTGATTTTATGACCGTGAAGGTCTTTGACAGATTGAGTAAAATCTGGAACTTGATATCAATACTAAGACTATGGTCACAATTGATTGTACAAATGGTTACGAGCAGTGTTTAGTCGTCTAGTAGTGTCATGGGCAGTGAGCTAAGCGAGCAGTGAGGGCGTCGCTTGCTGCCTGTGGTCCTCCCAGACGGACTAATCACTGCTCGTAACCATTCGTACGATCAATTATGACCGTAGTCTTATATATGATTGTTAGGAATTTATGTTTGATTATCCTACATTATATGAAAAACAAAAACAAATCTGTGTACATAGAAAAAAATCACCTGTGACATGGGTAGAGCCCAAATGTTAAGGTCACTGGGATTTGGCTCCAGATTTCAATGCTGAAATGACATGCAACCATAGCATTAGACTTCTTCCAGGATTTGTTTGCAAACAACCCTTGTCCTTGAGGGAGCGTACAGGAATATCGGTGCCAGTCTTTCCTCCCAGTTTAATATCCTAAATCCTAACCCTAGTTTATGGTCACTGAGTTCTTGGCCCCAGTTTAAGAGTTTGAATATGATTTGCACAAATGAGCATGGAACCCTTTGGCTCTGACAGCTGATTCATTTGGCTCTGGAGGAAGGCCCTTATGATCAATATTTTGATAACCTTGATTACATATAATATTTTTAATCTTGTTTGTCAGATACATTAACCTTATCTCTGTCTTGAAATAAGTTCATCAGGATTGTTGTAATTCATAATTTGATAAAGTTTTTGCTTTACAAATCCAGTTTTTTACTCACGTTTATGACGTTTCATCTTCCGACGGAAGATTTCTTCAGATCTGTGACGACCTAGCCACTTTAGATAATGGATAAGAACCAGAAAAAGAGAAAACAAAAGGAGTACTAAGGACAAGCAAAGGTATGGTTGTTTTGCCATACATACAAGGTCTCTCGGAAAGAGCGCAGCGTGTGTTCAATAAATACAACATCTCTACAGCTATGAAACCACACAACACCCTGAAAAGTTTGCTCGTACACCCCAAGGATAAACGTAACACGAACCAAATCTGTGACTTTGTTTATGAGATCTTGCAAAAATTGCAAGAAAACTTATATAGGGGAAACGGGCCGATCTTTTGGTACGCGGTTGAAAGAACACTTAAAGGACTCTGAAAAATGATTCTGTGGAAGAAGTACATAAATCAGCTGTTACTGATCACATAGCGGAAAATAACCATGTGATCGATTGGGAAAGTGCTAAAATCATTGACAAAGACTCTAATAGACAAACACGATGGATCAGAGAAGCAATTTGGATTAGGAAGCCAGGGGGGGGGGGGGGGGTATGAAGGAATCTATTCTCTAAGTCATGTCTACGACAAGCTACTCAATGATAGAACTTTGCCTCTTGTGGATGAGAAACAACGTTCCTGCGGGAGGGAAGTGGCTAGGTCGTCACAGATCTGAAGAAATCTTCCGTCGGAAGATGAAACGTCATAAACGTGAGTAAAAACTGGATTTGTAAAGTAAAAACTTTATCAAATTTTCCTTATCTCTGTATTTTGAGGTGTGCACATGGAAGTCATGAAACTTATATCTGGTTTTAATACTTTCAAAAGCAAACTTTAGAACATCACAAGTAAGCCCATTAGTTTTAAATACCTCCATAATTCTAGCCTTGGCTTAAAGGGACAATTCATGATCCACTTTTCATCCTCAAGGTCACCTCACTCAAAATTGACTCGGAGTTATTTAGCTAACTTGTTAAGAATCTTTTACCCCGTTCAGACACACGAAAAAGTCGTCTTAAGTTGATATCGAGTCCAGTTTTAATTTCAAACACGACCTAGGATTAGCGAAAAGTAACTCGGCACACATGCGCTACGATTTCGAAGTCAAATTGAGATGAACTTTCCTTGTTCCAGGTCAATGCGCTGTAGAAGTAAACACAAATTCAACTTGACTTACGACGACATGTGTACACACACACGAAAAGTCATCGGTTGTCGTCGTTTGTCAAGTTACATCGACTTACTAATGCGACTTAACTTGCTTTTTAGCGAGTTGATAATTTGATGTAAGACGACTTTTTGAAAGACGACTTAAGTCGACTTGAACTGTTCACACACAAGTTAATTTTGAACTTGATATAACTCGAATACGACTAAAGATGACTAAAGACGACTTTTTGGCTCTGTCTTGGGGTATTTGACTGTTATAATAATATGTTACAATGCCCAAAGCTCGTGTTATTAAGACTATGAAGTATGGAGACCTTATTTCAGATAATGATTTCAGATGTGAACTGTGAGATGTATTGAGGTTGGGGATCACATGGAATTACCCCAGAAAATGTCAGAAATATTGATTCCGATTCCCCAGGGGGACTGCTCTTGATGGAAATTGGTACTCATGCTCATCATAAAAAATAGCATAAAAAGGGCCTGATTTTGACCCACCAGTGGCGTCTACATTTTTGGTTTTTAGCACAATTTACACCATTTAGGGTAGTAAATTCAAGCTAACTCTGCCACTACGAGTCACTTTTCACTTTATCTCACCTAGTTGAGTATTGCGTTGTCCATGTTCTGCATAAAATTGTCTAATCTAAAAACAAGAGAAAATAAGCATGTCCCCATGTAAATGATCAAAAAACTCCCAATTGTATAATTTTTAATACCTAATTTGTAAGAAAAAGGTATTGCAATCCTACACTGTTGCAACTTTTGGGGTGCGATTTACATCGTCGTGTGCCATATACGGGTTTGTTTTTCGCTCAACAATTAGCCATTACGGGTCCAATTTTGAGGTGCTCTGATGAGTACAGTACTTTTGTATCCGAGCGGCCCCTGGTTCAATTCTTGTCCTGGGTTTGAATGTACAGCCATTGTTATTCACATTTGTTGAATAAAGGTTGATTTGATGAAGCATAGAATTGTATGCTGCCCAACACCAGTAGTAAAAGATGTGTGTTAATTCTAGACAGGATTGATATAGCGAATGAATGTTCTTATACGTGTTGGTAGAATTCATCAATACTGCTTAAAACTGGTCAACAACACTTACTTTTTATGACGGGTATTTCGGTGATACCCATCACCATGATGGGTATCACCGAAATATACGTCATAAAAAGTAAGTGTTGTTGACCAGTTTTAACCAATATTGAAGGATAGATGTACTTTAAAATGTTCAAGTGAACACTAATCTTAACCCTAAGCAATATCCTTAAAACTTTTGACAGTTTGAATGTATGACTAACATTGCCTGTGGCTATATGAGTTGATTCATTGATTTATGTGGTTTTTGCGATGATTGACACTAAAAATTGAAGCCAAAATGTGATGCTATACAAATTGACAGCGCAGGATGGATTGAAGTTATAATACTGTTATTGCTAGCCTTAAAGGAGCATGGTCAAATTGCTTCAACTTTTTTTAAAACTTTTTGAGATTTTGGTACCAAAATATTGCTCGTATTTGTCTCATAACCCGTGTGAAATTTCATGGCTGAGTTATGTTCCGTTTTGCTGAAATAAATGAAAATGTGTCTAATTATGGTAACCATAATTTATTTTATACAGTATCAAAATTGCCCATAAAAATCAAAACGGTTTGACCGATTCAGCTGAAATTTGAAACTTAAGTCTTTAGTGGTCATCTTTCATATGACATTGAAAAACTAAATTTTTAAATTAGTTGACTATGATTTAATATAAGACTGATCTATTGGTGTATTACGGTGTGTTCAGAATCAAGCAATTTCACTAGACACAGTTTTATATGTAATACCCGGGACGGGGCACTCACGCATAATGGTAAAATGGGGACGTGCCACTTTGGAGACCCCTTTTTTTACGGCTGACTGTCATTCTATGTAGCTACTGAAATCACTGTTCTCAAAATCCCTCAATCAGAGCAATCTAAACTTCTCTTTGAGAATCATTCATTAGGTCTCTACCCAGGTTTTCTCTCCAGACCCGCTTTCTAGCCAAATTGATAATCAATTTTTAAAATTTTTGCTTTCTGCATTGATTTTTCAAACTAAACTGTTGTTTTATAGGCGTACACCAAGTTCTGAAGACCCTACTTTTGCTTTTATTTCAATTCTTAAGACCCTATATTTACATTGTTGAAGAGCCTCTCATGACCCTACTTGTTACTTTGCTTGTCAGTTCCCTATAGCCTCCAAAATGAGTCTTACCCTTGCATACCCCTCTCAAAAAATAAAGTTTGTTTAGGCCTATAATTCATTCTATCATGCCTTTGTTTGTGATTCAAAGAAGTTTTTATGATTTTTCTTATCTAAATGGAATCATGGTAGCCTCGAATCATGGCTAATACCTTTAAGCTATTACTAAAGGAAGGAGATATAGTGAATTGTTGGTTCACTATATCTGATCTCAAAGAGTATGAGCCAAATCATAGTCGGCCTCCAAACAAAATTTGTCCTACACAACATTTGGTCGTGACGTCACCAAATATTTTGCCATCGAATTTAAACTATGAAAGGGTAACAAACATTTGGTCCAATGTATATGGCTATTCAATAACATGTGCAATCTAGCGCGAAGTTTTATTTGGTCTCAACTCGATGTTGAAGTTATTTTGTTTGGAGTCATTCGTCATTTTGACGTCACGACCAAATGTTTGGTAGGAAAAATTTTGTTTGGAGGCCGACTATGATTTGGCCCTTACAATATTGGTCTCTCATTACTTGAGTACATTCACTGAAGACAACCCAGATTGGTGCGTAATTGGTGGGAATTTCAATCATTTCAATACACAGATTTTGGGTTTCCCAACCGGAAATCGATTGAGCCTAAAATTTAATCCCACAATGCACTGATAAAGCATAATGATGTACCCAAATAGATGTGAAATGATGTGCACTAGCTAGCTACCACCCATCCCAAACAACAATTCAAATTGCCCGCTTTTAAGCATATGAATTGGAGGAGCTAATGTCACGGCTTGTTAGTTTTATAGGCAAAACTGTGTTTGGGCTAAAATTTCGGTAAAGATTGACTTTCGGGTGGAAACCCAGGATCGACGTTTTGACATACCCATCCAGACTACATCCTTTCATTGTTTGTGTCTCATGTAAAGTTGGTAAATCAAATGTTTACACCAAATTGCAGACCATAGTATTGCATGGTATACTAAATGTAACAGATAAGCCAACTTTCCCTTCAAAACTCAAGCCAAGATCCATGGAGTCAGTGACCCTTTGCCCATTAAAGGGACTGGCCTAGATCCTGTCCGCTGATTTTCTGACTATATATTTTTTTCACATGTATCGATAGTATATGATTATACTAACATATCCTACCAGTAGTTTCTGCTGAATTTGTGTAACAGAGGAGAAAAATGAAATTATTTACCAGCTGTATTTTTTGTCGCCGGCGACAAAAAATGGTTGAAAAAGTGTTTCTAGTTTCAAATCTTAAAATGATCTTGTTTCTACACCTGTGATGGGTAAACAAAATTATTTTTGATAAAATTGTTTCTCTTTTGATATGACTTAACTTATCTCCAAGAGCTTCATTTGATCTTTTATCTCGTAAATCCAGACGGAGGTACAAATTTAGGATTAAGAAACACTGGATAGTCACACCACCATCACATATAGATATATTGCAAATCAATTCACTGTCAACTTGAGCCATTTCTGTGTACATTTTTGTACTTTTCTAGATTTTACTACACTTTTAAGCTTTATTTAAAGCATTTCCATAAGTTTTTAAATCTAAGTGGAATCTAGGCTAGTCCCTTTAACATACATGATAACAGATGTACTATGAGTTCATTTAGCCTTTTTACTGAATTGATAAAAATACTATATTGGGCTATTTCCCACGATCATTCAGTATCGAAGTGATTACGTAACTCAAGCAGTTACTGGATCACACACATCCCCTGACAACGGTAAGTGCAATACTTTCGTGTGGTGATCATTTCGATCATGGTTCAAAACCAGAAAGCGTGATCCAGTTGTCTGGGTGATAATCGGATGACACGTACCACTTCGATACTGAATTGATCCTTCAGTGGACAGACTATGTTGTCTTTGTGTCTAATATGTACAGGATTTCTCTGGTTTAAGACGGAAAGGATCTTTTTTAACTTAATCCAAACAACTAAAAAAGACGGATTGTGCCTAATAACATCCGGTAATGGGAGAAGTCTCGAACTCAGCTATAGATCAAAAGTGCATTAATCTGTAGAATATTTTTAATCCTATGTGGTGCCAGGTATAGACCCTCTTCTCCACTAGGCCTCGGTCCATCTTGATGGGCCTCACATGTGAGCGCCGTAAGCACGCCACGTTCGCTTCTGAGGTCCATCTAGATGGACTACTAGGCCTGTGTTGAATCTTGGATCTTTAATAATTAACCCTTTGAACCCGACGAGCCGGTAAACCAGCTCACGTGTACATGTACCGTCACCCGATGAACCGGTTTACCGGCTTCTAGGACACGTGTCAGAAAAAAGATGGGACATGGGTAGTTGCAAGTTTAAACCCTTGGTTGATAGGTCATTTCAATTTTATTTTCAAAAGAGAAGTAAATAATTCTTCAGATTTTCATGAAATTGTATGCAATTCTCAACAAATAGACTTCAACGTAAACGTCGGATACGTTGGTCGACATAAATAATATTCTTGTTTGAATGTTGGCTATTAAAATAATAAAGACTATTGTAAAATTAAAAAATAAGGCAAGGGACATTAAAATAAAAGGAAGTTTTAGGCTTGTATATGGATTTTATACCTCTGGGTTGGCCTGGGTCAGCGGTACACATATATAAAAAATGGCCAGGGTTCAAAGGGTTAAAGATCTGTGGTTCAAACCCTAGTATACCCTAGCACCTGTTGCGATGGAAACTAAAGAAGAGAACCTTTGAACACTGGTAAATTGACCATTGGTGATATTTTTGACATTTAGTCAAACTAGGGTTGGGCAAAATGAATTTAGATGACGTGGTAGATCAACCATTTTTCATAGCTGTTGTTGAACTTTCTAAAGTGTAATTCATGTCCAGTTGATTGTACTTTATCTTTGCTGAATTCTGCATAAGATTGTGAAGATAATGCTTGGTTTTCTGTTGTCATTTCTCACACTTGCTCAGCAGATTTCTGTCCATTACACTTAAAGCCCATAGAAACAGTCGTCATAAATTATCCATCGTCATCGTGAGATATGCACTATTGTTTGCAATTGATGAATCAGTAACTAACTGTCTGACCAGTTCGTGTACTATCATACAGTTTCATAGCTATCAAGGCAGCGTTGAGATCGTGAACTAAAATCTAAATCATAAACATCAGAATGCCGTATTTTTCTTTTGTTTACATAAAAATTGCAATTTTTGCCTCATTGGAATGCTCTATTTGTAAGTAAATTATGCGAATGCGTATATCAGACAAAATGTAG
>JXSR01S004780.1:129401-143138 GCA_000969725.1 Ophiothrix spiculata
CTCCTATCGCCTGTGTATGGTGTAATCACAGGAATAAGGCATCTTGGAATGATAGTAGTGATGCAATTTCATGAGGTTGTGTTCAAGAAATTTCTTGGCATTTTCTGACAGATGTTGTTATCAGTTGCAATTACAGGAATATGGTATCTTGGAATTACAGTAATGCAATTTCATGAGATTCTGTTCCAAGAATTTTTTTTGGCATTTTCTGACAGATGTTGTTATCACATCAGTTGCAATCACAGGAATATGGTATTATGGAATTATAGTAGTGATGCAATTTCATGATGTTCTGTTCAAGAAATTTCTTGGAATTTTTCTAACAGATGTTATATGGTGTAATCACAGGAATAAGGCATCTTGGAATTATAGTGGTGATGCAATTTCATGATGTTCTGTTCAAGAAATTTCTTGGCATTTTTCTAACAGATGTTATATGGTGCAATCACAGGAATAAGGCATCTTGGAATTACAATAGTGATGCAATTTCATGCTCAAGAAATTTCTTGGCATTTTCTGACAGATGTTGTTATTTTGTGTAAACACAGGGATATGGTATCTTGGAATTATAGCAGTGATGTAATTTCATGAGGTTCTGTTCAAGAAATTTCTTGGCATTTTCTCACAGATGCTGTTATATTATGTAACCACAGGAATATGGTATCTTGGTATTATAGTAGTGATGCAATTTATGAGATTCTGTTTCAAGAAGTTTCTTGGCATTTTTCTGACAAATGTTGTTGTATGGTATCCGGAATGTGGTATCTTGGAATTATAGCAGTGATGCAATTTCATGATGTTCTGTTCAAGACATTTCTTGACATTTTTCTATTAGATGTTATTTGGTGCAATCACAGGAATAAGGCAGGTGATTTCATGAGGTTGTGTTCCAGAAATTTCTTGGCATTTTTTCTAGAAGATGTTGTTATCAGTTGCAATCACAGGAATATGGTATCTTGGAATTATAGTAGTGATGCAATTTCATGAGATTCTGTTCAAGAAATTTCTTTGCATTTTTCTGACAAATGTTGTATGGTATAACCATAGGAATGTGGTATCTTGGAATGATAGTAGTGATGCAATTTCATGACATTCTCTTCAAAAAATGTCTTGGCCTTTTTCTGACAGATGTTGTTATCAGTTGCAATCACAGGAATATGGTATCTTGGAATTATAGCAGTGATGTAATTTCATGAGATTCTGTTCAAGAAATTTCTTTGCATTTTTCTGACAAATGTTGTATGGTATAACCACAGTAATGTGGTATTTTGGTATTATGGTAGCAATGTGATTTCAACACTCATCTCTTGGAGATGGTACTTTTCATCATTGAAGGAAGTCTACAACTTGCTCATTGGACCTAACTTAGGATCAGACTATACTCGCCCTCCACACAATTATTTTTTGCTACCAAATGTTTGGTTGTGAAGTAAAACTTGCTTTGATACAATTTTGAACTTTTACTTTTTTGAATCTTGAAACGGATGTTCAAGAATTGTCAAAAAAATTGTTCTTAACTTTGGAAATATTGCTAAATATAGGTAACGAGATTATTAGTAAAAAATAACTTTTTGAAACTGTGTTTGTTTTGGGACAAAAACCAATAACTGTTTTGCTATTTTGGGCCCAATACTAAACTTTGCTTCTATACAATTTTTAACTCTTTTTTACTTTTGAGAATCTTGAAACAGATGTCAAAGATTTCTAATTTTGTTATTTTTTTTTCTTAATTTTGGAAATAACTTTTTGCAAATGTATGATAAATCTATGAATACAAATATGAACTTTTATCTTAAATTCCAATAATAATGAGTGTTTATCCTGTGATAAATCAAAAGAAAAAATTATTGTGTAAAAAATAAACAAACTAGACCATAATAATTATGGATTACTCATATTAAGTATTCGTAGGTTTCAGCATTTATCATCGTTTATAGCATTTTCACTTTTTTCTTTTGAATATCTTTGTTTGAATATTTTTATTTTTATTTCTGTTTTGTTTCAATTTATAATAAATAATAAAATAATAATGGCATTTATATAGCGCTTTTACCGAAGATACAAAGCGCTCATGACTCGCTGCAGGTAAATCGTCACAACCATTTCACTTCACTTAGAAGTGCTTCCTTAGAGCACATTCTATCGGTACTTCGGTTGTAATATTCACCCTGTGTGCAGCTTCCCATAACCTGGGTGGGGGCAGACTCAGATGGACAAATCTAGTTACAGTTTTAGATGCAGGAGGAAGACCGGAGTACCCGGAGAAGAACCTGCGGAAGCGAGCATGGACTGTAAACCAAATGCACATACAGCGCCGGGACCGGGAATCAAACCCGGGACTCAGTGGTGCAAAGCGAGGAAATTACCGCTACGCTAACCCGCTTCCCCTATTTAAAAAGTCTTAAAATTTATGATTGCCTTGAATTGGCATTTCAAAACTCCTTCACCTCACTCTGATCTGTAATCGGGAAGAGTACTCGCATATTTGTCCGAACGGGGTTGTGCCGCTCTAATGGGTCACTTTTTTACAAGACTCCTTGAACTTGGGTCCTGTTTTTAACCAAAAAATTCTAAAACATGGGTCAAAGATTCTGCAAATTTTGGAGTGTTCGAGTGGCAAAAATTCTTTGAAAAAAGGCATATTTTTCAAGAAAATGCTTAAAAATTGGTACTCTTTTGGCCAATTTTAGTCACCCTTTAAGATGGGGGGAGGGGATTGAGGCTGGAGCAGCACACCCCTGTCCACCTCAAATCTAGTACCCCCTCCCAGATCTGTATAGACTTTGAGCAGTGTACAGTGTATTAGCTGTACAAATAGCTACTGGTTGTAAAATCAAAGTATTCTAGCTATATATGAATACCATGCAAAATACTGATATATCTAAAACTACTTGATTCAATGTGAAATTTCATCACTATTAAGGAAAGGGCATTATACTCGAAGCTTTAGTAAAGTGTTCTTTGATATTTTAATAGGCAAAGGGTGTTTTGAGGCTTTAAAAGTCTAGCCATGACACTTCCCTGTTCTGCGAATATTCGTTCCATAACCCCAAGACAGTGGTCAGTTTGGACAATGTCAAAGCTGGTTTTGCTGCTGATTTGCCCTGTTCTTTATTATTTTTAATTATCCAGAAGTTGTGCTTTCAGCTCAGACACAAGAAATCTTGCCTCTTCCAACTTAGGCCTAAAAAAATTGTTGGCTTTAGAGTCGCTTTTTTATATATTTATTTATTTTTTGGGTGAACTTTTGCCTAACTCAACAGTGCATTTGGTAAAAGTTTCATGATATTTGGGTTGAATTTACAACAAACTTCACAGAATGTTATATATTTGCATGGAACAAGCATATATCTTGAACAATTAAAAATGATGAAAATATTTATATATTTTTACACTGTAACCCAGCAACGGTTCATTAAATCCAAAAAAAAAAGTATCATTTCTGGAAGTGGATTTGCATACTGAACATGATGGTCAGGTTATTTTTAAACCAAAATGCGATATTTTGACCCTAAGGTCCAAAAAAGGTAAACAAATCATGTTTTTTGCCCAAAATTTAATGGGAAAGCTATCTCAATTTTGTTTTGGTAAAATTATGAACCATTTTACTTTTTAGAATCTAGAAAGCAATATCTAGGAATGCATTTATCAAATTTTTTATTTTTATCTTATTTTTTGAAATATTGGCAAAAATAGGTCAAAATGTGGCATATTTTGCCAAAAATGGTGGCAGGAGAGAGATTTTTGACATTTTTTGGATTGAATGTATAGACCTTTTCAAACACGACTTTCCGAGAATTTCCGAAGCTGATAATTGCTGACAGGAAAAGTGGCTCCTTAACACAATATTCAGAATTATCAGAATGTTAGAATGTTAAGTTTACATTCACGTTACCTGATTGCGCAAAAAATTGAACTTGTAATTCAGGTTAGCACTAAAGAGGCACTTTCGGTGTGATATGCCCTAGGTGCCATACAATTTTAAGCTTAATCAGCCATGTGACTGACGTTCCGGAGATTTACAGAAAATGTCTATAGCTCTTTACAATGAAATCAAAATGAGTTTGCATTTCAAAATATAATTCATGACCTCCTTTACCGTCATATGTGTCTTCAAAATGGAAATCCATCGTATCATTATGATTCACTGATACAACATTGAAAATGGGCTGTAGGAATTCCGTCACATTGATGTCTCATGTAAGGTGGTAGCCTGTGTTACAGACCAAGAAACAATACTAGTGAAACAAACTATCAAACCCCAACTCACTTATCATGCTATAAATAGAAAACAAGAGCTACGCTCAAATTTTGCTGCGCAAGTTTTGCTTATAGCAAGCGCCTTGCGCCGAAGGCGCTCGTTAGTCTGTGGACATTACCAAGGGTCTTTAACAAAGACTAGTAAGGTGGCAGAGAAAAGGTATGCAGCACTTACATCTTCAAATGTTGGATCTGTATTTTTCACAGGAATATAGGCCTGTCACTTCTGTAGTGATGTAAATTAGGTTCAATAGGTTTATATCCTGGCCAGAACATTGACTCGCAAAATAGGAAAATAAAATTAGACAATTTATCAAATCAACTATTTCTTATTTTAGTCATAGAACATTTATAGGCCTTACAATTTGAAGCAGATTGAACACTACTTGTAAGTCATGTACATATATTTCATGCAAATTTTTTATTAATTTTAAGAATTTGTCATAAACATGGTCATGCAAAGTAAGTGTTTAGTTTGTTAAAAGTGACCAAACGAGGTACCAATGGGTCTAGATAGAGGATTATTGAACCATATCTCCCATCTATTGTTTTTGAGTGAATTGTAACATGATAATTAAATTACACCATTTCAATTGTTTGAAAAGAAAATTAACTAAATGGACTTTGTGTGGTTAAGATATCTTGTTATCTTTCTGTATTTGTTGTTATTTTTAGAAGAAATCATACAAATCATAAAGATCAATGATAAATTAATACACTGAATACTTGAATATAATATAATGATAATTAAAAATCTTGGCCATTTAACTTTCTGGACACAATCTGATACAATGAACTTGATTTTGATGCTGGTGTTATATTTTGTCTGCGCTTGAACAATTTTTTGAAAGGTACTTAAATCTGCAGCTTTATTTTGAAGGTAAATGAGGCCTTTGTGTGTCATCTATAGAAAGATATTTTGACTGGAACTTCCTTAGGAAACCTCACAAAAGTCATTGAATTTACATTTTCCATATTTTTTAGCTTCATTATACTCGGGGGGGGGGGGGGGCACTCAAATATGAAAGTGACGTACCTGCTCCTACCGGCTTTAGGGGCAATAGGTGAGAAATACGTTAAAAAATAGGGGGTCATTCGGTGTAGAGGGTAAAAAAACTGGGTCATTTCGAGCGATTTGTTGGCAAGAGCGAAAAACAGGTCAATAAAATAAGGCAAATTTTGACATTTACGACTTGCTGATCTTCGAAATTTTCGAAAAATCGACAAATTTAGCGAAAAAAGGGGGTCATTCGGTGTAGGTTCTCGAAAAAACAGGGCAATGGATGAGAGTCACCATAAAAAGGTTGACTTTCAAAATAAAAGGGGGCATTGGGTGACAGCTCAGTGAAAAGGGGGTCATTGGGTAAGAGCGGAGCAAAAAAAAAGAGGGTCTTTGGACAGGAGCATGACGCGTGCCAATATATGGGAGTGCCCCCCCCCCCCGGATTATACTTTCAGTTTTATTGAGTGCTTACAACTTACAATAGGGTTCTTCAACTAAAGTGTCTTGGTTTTGTCACAACTTATTATGAACTTTCAATCAATAGGTAAAGACTTAATAAGTGCAGTCATCATCTTGTTTGCGATTCGAGTTCCATAGACTAGTCAAGTTAGTTTTTGTTGATGTTAATAGCCCGACACACTAGGTTTTCATGATATTTTCGTACTTCTCTCGTTTTGGAGTTTCCCCATTTGAGTTGGCCATTTTTAACAATTTCTCTTAGAAGAGCGTTCTGTTTCTCAAGTTGGCGATTTTTACATAAATTTTATCTGACACACTGACGCTTTACGATATTTTTTATCTTCTCGCGTTTCAGAGTTTCCCAGATTGAGTTGGTCATTTTCAACAAAGTTTCGTTTTTTCAAATGGGTGATTTTTACAAAAGTTTTTGACTTAAATCCAATTGGATATGCTTAATTTAGTAAGTTATGCTTTACCAATTTCTTTCAAGAAGTGAGTCCCTGTTTGAGCTGGTGATTTTACACAAGTTTTTTTTAATTTAATTTGTCGGGATTGGCTTAATTCAGTAAGTTATGCTTTCATGATGGAGTTCCCTGTTAGTTGGCTATTTTTATACAATTTTCTGACTTAAATTCTGATAAGATTGGTTTGATACAGTAAATTACGCATTGACAATATCTTTCATGATGGAGTTCCCTACTCAAGATGGCTATTTTTACATCACGTTTCCCAGGATTTACAGTATAACAAGTTCTTGATGGAGTCCATAGTAAGAGTTGGCATGCAGACTAGGCCTGGCTATTTTTGTCACGAGTTCCTTGACTGGTACGACAGGATCTATGGTGCAACAACTTTTTTTTTTGATGAGAAGCAATTCATCGGTCTGTCAGCAGACATATTGTACGTCTGGAATGCTAATGCCACTGTAGTATAATCGTGTGGGAATCAAAATGCGTGCCAAAGTATTTCAAGCAGCTAAGTTGCATAATCTGTTGTGAATGATTGAGTCTTGGTGCAACATGCTGTGTTTCATCGGACAGGGGCTGGTATCGTTCCCCTGATCGCCCCTCCCACAGACCCAGCAAGGAGCCCAGGCAGCGCGCGAAGTAACCAACTGTGGCTATAAAGGGATGTTGGACACTGAGTGGATGTTGGACAAGGCACTGTAAACAGGGCTAGGGCTAGGCAACAGTGACAGTTTATATCGCTCAATATGAGTGCACTTGACCAATTATATGTGGAATCAATGACTTTGACATTTTGTAATGGATATCTTCAATACATTGTATTGCACTGCATCTTTAGTTTGTAGTTCAAATTGTGTAGGATTATTATGAATTGATCATTTAAAGGATGTAGCTCTTGATTTTTGCATTTTATACACTATACTGAAGTTTGTTCCATGTTTGAAATTTGTGTAGAGGTTCTTTGCTTTGACATGGAATATAGATGGATATTGTGGATTTATCATTTTTGTTGGATTTTCTATGTCACATTATCAGAAACATTACAAAAGGATTGGGCTTCTCACCTCTAGGGGCTACTTTGAGCCATTATTAAAGTGGAATTCTTTCCTTCAGGATAAAGCATATATCATTCAGGACTGATGAGTGACAACAATTTTGCCAAGAAGATGGGCTCGCCAGATCAGCTGGTACACGCCAATGCAATCGCATCGTCGCTCTTGGAGTGGATCACGCAAACTCTTTACCTCATTGCCAGCCTCTTGTGGCTTGCCATATGTGGCACGTATAATGTACTATTGTGGAGCAACTCACACATGAACTTTGACCCCTGGAAAGTTAACAGTGATAAACTATTAGATGATAATGAGAATGTCAGCGGTCACAAGGTCAAAGGTTACAGTGTGGAGGAATTGGATAATAAACAGAATAACCAAAAGGTAGGTTTACCTTTTCCTGTTTATATATTTAGTAGGCCTATCGGCCTAATATAAATAACATGACCCAAATTGTTCCATCTAGAGAGTTTACTCAGCCAAGTCATCAAGCTTCATCAAATAAGTGTATGTTTTGGTGAATGCCTTTTTAAAAAAAATTTACACCATGAGAAAAATTATAAATGAAATATATCTACAAAAATGAAAAGGTATATTTCAGCCTTTTTATTGCATCAACAGGCTTTTTGGGAGGGGGAGGAGGGAAATTGGATCAACTTAACCTTTGATGTTATTTCATTTAAATTGCCAAAATATTGCCAATTCTTGTGATACATAACCTGCCAGCTGAAACAGTTGATAAGCTACATAACTATATACAAAATGTTTGCTATATTCTGCAAAAAAGCCTAAATTCAATTGTTAAATCCCCGGTTGGAGTATCAAGCCATAAATGACACAAGTTATGATTAAGAGGTGCTAAATTTTAAGGAAATACATAAAGTCATTTATGTGCCACTATTTATAAATAAATGTCTGTAACAGGAAAATCAAAAAAGTTACGCACATGATGCATAGGTGCAGTCTACATAGTATTGATGGTTGAAAAAGTCAAAATTGGTTAACAAATCTCAAATATCTTGTTTCTCATTTTGTAATAAATTGTAGGTAATTCAAAATATTATTTCTATACTGAACATGCTATTTTGTCACTTTGTTAACACATTATCTAACTTAACTTAAAATGTGTTGTGCATAAGAAATTGAAAATTTTGGTGCACAACAAATTAAATGATGGAAACTTAAATCCCTGCTTAAATCCTAAATATTTTTGAATCATGTCATGACCAGGCAAATGAATACAACAAACTATATTTATAAAAAGTTTGTCATTAAATTTGTCATCTACCTCAGATTGACACAGTAATTACACATTGAATATCAAATTATTTGTCATACTATTAAAACAAAATTTATATACTTTTTTACTCCCTATATCTAAATGCATGATTTTTTGAATAATCCAATTAACTTGCAATGTACCCGCCTAATGTAGCTGTTTGAGAAATAGAAAATAAGCAATATATTTTAGTCTTTGACTCTTTCAAAAAAAAGCTGCATTTGGCATGGATTTTTTTAGTAACTTCTAGCATACATTTTGTATGTCTTTCACCATTCTAAAAATGCAACTGAGCCTCAAGTCATTGGAATGATGTGCCAGGCGGGGGCGGCTGTGATTCAGTAGAAGCGACTAAATTTAGGGACTAGGGATTTCTAAAACGCAGATTTAGGATACATTTTACATGTCTTTCTATTGGCGCATTAATATTGAAAATGTTACAAAAATTATATTTTTACCTTTATTCAAAAAATAACAAAAATGCTCCTATAGTAATACATTTTACTGTATTATTCCAAAACCGCTGGGGTTCACGCGTGAACCCCATTAGTAGCAAAGTAATTTGAAGTTGGTGCACTATTTTAACACAATGAAAATTACACGAGCGATACCGCGGAAGTATCTCGATCAATTATGGACGGTGGAGAGGCATGGCCATCGTCGTCTGGATGTGCAATCAGCCTTGTTTGTATGAGGTGGCATTTCATGAGGTGGGTCAAAAATGTGTTACATGGTCAAAATGGTCAAAAAAACAATTGTTTGATATGATGTTAATATTATTGATCTCTTTCAATTCAAGTAACTTTTTAGCCAAATATCACTTTTGTTTTGGCATAATGAGCTAATTAATGGTTAATTACTCCATAGACGGCAATGCAAACTGTAATTTTCAAACGTGTTTTTCTTAAAATTGCCTGTTTTTACTAAAGCAAGTCATAAATTGGAATGATTAATGGTAAACAGTTCATTTTTTCAGGATATGTTCTAAACACTTTAATAGTTACTTTGATGCATTAAACTTGTAACAGACCCCTAGGGTCTTGGTGTTGATGACCTTCAATTAATAAGAGGCGGGCTATACAAGGGGAGAAAATGGTGATGTTTCAAATCATTCTGTCCTAATTCTTATTTGATGCAGCTTGATCCCCTGAACATTTTGACACCAAATTTGTCAAAATCGGACAAAAAATTAAAAGGTGCTGCCCAAAAAACTGATCGAGGGGGGAGGGGGTCTGAGGAAGGTCTAAAAATGATAAATTTGCCAATTACTGTAATTCTATACCAAATTTTAGCCATGTTGGTGACTATCTGTATGTATTTGAGGTCACAGAATCCATTTGTGAATGTTCCAGCAGTGTCAAACCTTCCAAAATGGCGATATTGTCTCAATTTGGGTATCTACCGCATCCGTAGGCACCGCATCCTTAGGCACCACCACCCTTGTACTGCCAAGTTCAAACCATTGTCTCTCTTAAATTATGTATGCCATAAAGGCCAAATTACTGCCACAAGTAGCAGAAACTTGTAAGCTTTCAAATGAGACATTAAACAAGTCAATAGACCAAGGAATAGTGAATTTACATCAAATTAAGTTCGAGAACCCACGTAAAAATGTAACAACACCACCTTTTTAGCATACCCACCTAATGAAATGCCACCATGAGTGAAAACTTGACCATAACAATAATTTCACATGGACTTTCAATAGGTGTGATCAGCATTTTGCCTCATATTTTTTGCAAAATCATGTGTTATCAGCATAATTAACCCCCGTTCAACCCTCCCCAACATTGAAGCATCCTTCCATATGGATGTTTCTGACGAGGGATTCTAGAGATGATTCTAATCAGTAATTCATAGATGTACAGGGTGTCCCAAAATCATGCGTTATCAGCATAATTAACCCCAGTACAGCCCTCCCCAACATTGAAGCATCCTTCCATATGGATGTTCCTGACAAGGGATTCTTGAGATGATTCGGATCAGTCAATTCATAGATGTACAGGGTGTCCCAAAATCATGCGTTATCACTTAATTAACCCCAGTACAACCCTCCCCAACATTGAAGCATCCTTCCATATGGATGTTCCTGACAAGGGATTCTAGAGATGATTCTAATCAGTCAATTCATGGATGTACAGGGTGTCCCAAAATCATGCGTTATCAGCATAATTAACCCCGGTACAACCCTCCCCAACATTGAAGCATCCTTCCATATGGATGTTCCCAACAAGGGATTCTAGAGATGATTCTGATCAGTCAGTCCAGTACAACCCTCCCCAACATTGAAGCATCCTTCCATATGGATGTTTATGACGAGGGATTCTAGAGATGATTCTGATTAGTCAAGTCATGGATGTACAGGGTGTCCCAAAATCATGCGTTATCAGCATAATTAACCCCAGTACAACCCTCTTCAACATTGAAGCATCCTTCCATATGGATGTTTCTGACAAGGTATTTTACAGATGATTCGGATCAGGCAAGTCATGGATGTACAGGGTGTCCCAAAATCATGCGTTATCAGCGTAATTAACCCCCTTACAACCCTCCCCAACATTGAAGCATCCTTCCATATGGATGTTTCTGACAAGGGATTCTAGAGATGATTCTGATCAGTCAACACATGGATGTATAGGGTGTCCCAAAATCATGCGTTATCAGCATAATTAACTTCCGTACAACCCTCTCCAACATTAAAGCATCCTTCCATATGGATGCTCCTGACAAGGGATTGTAGAGATGATTCTGATCAGTCATGAATGTACAGGGTGTCCCAAAATCATTACGTTATCAGCATAATTAACCCCAGTACAACCCTCTCCAACATTGAAGCTTCCTTCCATATTGATGTTCTCGACAAGGGATTCTAGAGATGATTCTGATCAGTCAATTCATGGATGTACAGGGTGTCCCAAAATCATACATTATCAGCATAATTAGCCCTAGTACAGCCCTCCCCAACATTGAAGTATCCTTCCATATGGATGTTCCCAACAAGGGATTCTAGAGATGATTCGGATCATTCAAGTCATGGATGTACAGGGTGTCCCAAAATCATGCGTTATCAGCGTAATTAACCCCAGTACAAACCTCCCCAACATTGAAGCATCCTTCCATATGGATGTTCCCAACAAGGGATTCTAGAGATGATTCTGATCAGTCAGTCCAGTACAACCCTCCCCAACATTGAAGCATCCTTCCGTATGGATGTTTCTGACAAGGGATTCTAGAGATGATTCTAATCAGTCAATTCATGGATGTACAGGGTGTCCCAAAATCATACCTTATCAGCATAATTAACCCCTGTACAACCCTCCCCAACATTGAAGCATCCTTCCATATGGATGCTCCTGACAAGGGATTCTAGAGATGATTCTAATCAGTCGATTCATGGATGTACAGGGTGTCCCAAAATCATTACGTTATCAGCATAATTAACCCCTGTACAACCCTCCCCAACATTGAAGCATCCTTCCATATGGATGTTTATGACGAGGGATTCTAGAGATGATTCTAATCAGTCAAGTCATGGATGTACAGGGTGTCCCAAAATCATGCGTTATCAGCGTAATTAACCCCCGTACAACCCTCTCCAACATTAAAGCATCCTTCCATATGGATGTTTATGACGAGGGATTCTAGAGATGATTCTAATCAGTCAAGTCATGGATGTACAGGGTGTCCCAAAATCATACGTTATCAGCGTAATTAACCCCCGTACAACCCTCTCCAACATTAAAGCATCCTTCCATATGGATGTTTCTGACAAGGGATTCTAGATATTCTGATTCTGATCAGTCATGAATGTACAGGGTGTCCCAAAATCATGCGTTATCAGCATAATTAACCCCCAGTACAAACCTCCCCAACATTGAAGCATCCTTCCATATGGATGTTCCTGACAAGGGATTCTAGAGATGATTCTGATCAGGCAACATGGAAACATTTTTTTTTTACAATGTAGGTGTTAGACTACACAGTTAAACTGATGTGTAAAACTTTACACAATGCTGAACTTTACACAATGCTGTAGGCTATAGGGACGCCCAAGTATTGTGTAAGTAAATTACACAAGTTGTGTAAAATGTTACACGAGTTAAAACAACTGTGTAATTTTCTTACACAAACAGCATTGTGTAAACTTTTACACACCGTCTGTTTAACAGTGTAACGAATGAAAAATCACAATTTTCTAACCATATATTTTCTAGTAGATTCATCTGAGAGGGATCTTTGGTGCTTGGACGGGCAGGGGTGATTGATAAACAAAAATGATGATGTACTGCCTTCAGATATGTATATATGTATAAAGAGAGAAAGAAGTGTCATTATAGCGTGCATGGAATGCAAGGAAATCACCCAGTTAAGATAAGGGACTAGAGTAGGCCTATCTTTGAAGCTGCCTTAAGGATTTGACATATCAAGATTGAAGAATAGTGCAAAAACCTCATACATTTTGACCAGAATTTGAGATACAAGAACATTAATAAAATAAACATATTGACATCGGGTTGTAAAACCTTAAATCAATTCTGTGTAACTTTGGGATTTATATTATTAGCCCAAATGTGGCGTATCTTATTATTACATTTTAAATGATTGTGGGAGATATAGGGGCAAACTACACGAGAGCTAAGAATGCACATGCATGAACATCGATGTACATTCCAGGAGTAGAAATTGCATCTACATGATGACGCGTCAACCAGAAGTGGCTTCACTCTGCGAATTTAGCTGCACGCATATGTTTGCGCTTACGCTTTATACTTACATATACTGCCAAGTCGCATGTCAATTCACAAGCAGTGTGTGAGGTGCACAAACATATATCGAGTTGAAAGTATATGGATGTACATCCCAGGAATTTACATGGATGTACATTCCAAGCAATCATGTAGCTTGCCCCATTAGTTACCATAATTATCTAAAATGAATAAAAATGAATTTTAAACATGAAAATTCAACTCAAGTATTTTCTTCTGAACCAAATGGCCAACCTTAATGATGTTTAATGATAATGAAATGAAAAAGCCTTGGTCATATACGTAAGCAATAATAAGCATAAAATATGCTAATTCAGTACCTAATTAGCATAATTTATGCAAAAATTAAAATTAGCTTAATTAGCATACCTTTAGCAGAGCTGCCAACTCTTCCGGATCGTGCGGAAGACTTCCGTATTTGACGGCAATCTTCCGTCATTCCGTAGGCTTA
>JXSR01S004780.1:186245-201362 GCA_000969725.1 Ophiothrix spiculata
TTCATGCAGCTATATATTTGCTAGTGAACCCTAGATATTTTCAGCATTTAATAAAGCCCATAAAATCTAATGATAACCCATTTGTAATTCCATGAATTTTGTCTTGAAAACATTTGCTAATTGTGACAAAAATGACTTAAAAGTTCTAACTATATTAGCCCAATGATTTTTTTTTATTTCCTTGTAAGATTTTTTATTGTGTTTTCGGGAGACAGGGGGAAATAGTTTGAAGGTAAGGATGCAGTTGGAGTTAGAGCAAGAATTGGGATTAAAGATGTTATTTTTGTTTTTAATGGTTCATAACCATACTTTTTTCCCTAAAAAAAGGCAAAAAATGTGATGTGGGAAACATAAAATGAATTTTCAAAGACCTACTGCATCATCATATGTGACCCGCCATATCAAAAGGTACCTTAAGGCTACAGTCCCTAAAAACGTTTTTAGTTCATAATCTCAACGCTGCCTTGATAGCTCGCTTTGTAATGTATGACTAACCCATGCCATAATCCATGGTTCGAGTCCCTGCAAAGGCAGTGGAAACTATTTATCTTTTCATGATTAAAAAATAGTTATAGGATTCACATTTTCCTGAGCAGATGGATTCCCTTTACCCTTAAGGACCCCCAAATCAAAATTGATTTTTTGGTCTCATCTGAAAGATTATATTTTAAGCTTTAAAATGCCACATTGCTTTTGGTTATTAGATGTTCGATTGCAAAGTTACATCCAAATTGCTAAAAGGTATCAGACTTATTCAGAAACTATGGTTTAAAGTTTTTATGCCGAGTAAAACTTGAATGGAGTGAGGATTTCTATCTTGGTGTTTAACACATTTTTCTTATGTTTTGGATGTTGGAACCTGATAGAATACACTTCAAAGATAACATTTCCGATGAAATTCGAAATTCGACCTTGAACATGATTTTTGACTCTATGCTCTGCTTCAATGGCCCATATCTCGTAATTTACTATGCTGACCTTACGCTACCTTTCGCGGGTCCAAGGAATTTTTATAGGGGAATCGGGATTCGCCGCCATTTTGATTTCACCGCCATGTAAATCATATGGGACGGCAATCATCTTGGATTGTTGCTCATTGAGGGTGAGTTATTGTACCTCCTGCATTTTACGGCTCCGCTTGCCACACTTCGAGGGTCTTCGCAACAGATTAGCGGGAAAATTGGCGTACTTTAATCAGGACATACAGGCTACATGAAACGCAGACATGACTTGCGCGTGAAACAAAATCACACACTGTATATGCATCAAGTGAAGATTTACGCATACAGCCTGGATATCAGGCCAAACTCCGAATATATCCAGAGGTACAATAACTCTGCTCCATGAGTGACACAAGATGGCGGCATATCCCAATTCCCCGATAAAAATTCCTTGGGCAAGTTAGATATTTCCCCATGCAGTAGCAAGTAAAATAAGTTTCAATATTTGATCAACAAACTTTACTTTATACAATCAATATCAAATTGCTTTTTTTTACTTGAAACAGGAAAGTTGAGCTTGAAACAAGATTAGGCCTAAAAAAATTGTTTGATTGGCGTAACATAGAAAAAAAATAGGGTCGGAATTTTTTTATTTTTATAAGTCTATGTTTCACATACAAGAACACAAAATATACGACACATATACAAAAACATCTTCACTTTTTCTGTAACACATCTTTTATTTGTCATTTTGAATGTCCTGCAAGCCATATCTCAGGCCCCCATGAATCCAATCCCATCAAATTTTGGATTTGTCAGTTTTTACCATGCTCAAAAAAATAAAAAATATCAAAAAAAATGTTGGCCTTTAAATTGCGGACACTTTTTCAAATGCCTTTTACCAAGAAGTGTCGGAGACTAACATGTCACTCAAGTAAACATGTAATGGGCTATTCCAGAAATTAATGGCACCCCCTAATATAAAGAAAACATGGGATTCCCAAATTTTGTGTTCTTTTATTATTGGATTTCTCCCCAAAAGTTATCCTTTTATACCTGGTAGGGTATTGAAAACGTGGGAATTTCTATTTTCATTTCTGCTGTGGGGATTCCAAAAAATTGCCCGTTTTAACTATAAACAAAGACATTGGAATTCCCATAGCCAAAAAAAAAAAAAAAAAAGGTTTAAAGACTTTAGGGGTGCTATTAATTTCTGGAATAGCCTGGTGTGTCCCAGAATCCATCAGAGTTGTCATCCTACTTATTTGAGTTATTTTCTTTTATCTCATCTCTTCACTCAAACTTGTCATTTTGCCTCTCAAAGAAAACTTATGTAAGAATTTTTCTCCCCAAAATTTTCCTTTTATACCTGGAAGGGTAATGAAAACGTAGAAATTCCCATTTTCATTTCTGCTGTGGGAATTCCCAAAAAAATTGCCCTTTTTAGCTACAAAGACATTGGTATTCCCATAGCCAAAAAAAGGTTTAAATACTTTAGGGTGCTAGTATTAATTTCTTGAATAGCCTGGAGTGCCCCAGAATCCACCAGAGTTGTCATCCTACTTATTTGAGCTATTTTCTTTTATCTCATCTCTTCACTCAAACTTGTCATTTTGCCTCTCAAAGAAAACTTATGTAAGAATTTTGATATCCACTTCAAGTCATCTCAAGTTCTGTCAACCCATTTAAGGGGTTTTCTCAGAGATGCAAAATCTCCATTGATTTTCTTAAAAATTTAGTATTTGGTAGATTTATTTGTGCTGATAACGAATACAAAATAAAAAATATAGGTCACCGTGCTCGTTTTTGAGATACATGCATTTCAAAAAGTACATATTCTCCCATAAAATCACCTGTTTTACCACACAAAATATAGGGAAAGCTTAAAAAAGTCAATCATTATGTGCTTGTAAAATAGTAAATGCTCCCTTGATTTTTTTAATTTTTTGCATATGTTAAAGCATTTTTTGCATACTTCAAAATACTGAAATAAAAAAATAGGGTCACCTTGTTAGTTTTCAAGAAATATGACAAAAACGGACATTTTTCAATAAAATTTGATTACGTTGATGGCACATCTGCGTACCTGCATAATTTCCCGCGTATATATTACGCAGCGATGCGGAGCGTGATTAATCACACGCGTTAGTAAAGCATGCGTTCAGTGTGCATTGAAATTTGTGCACGCAAAAAAGGTGCAAACAATTTTTTCAATTTTTACTTTTTTATGACAGAAATCATTATCCCGCAGTAGTAAGCAACTGTATCTCTGATAAAACCTCTTAAACATCAGTCAGAACTGCTATTCACAATATGCCGGGGAAGTAGTGACGTCACATTTATGATAATTAGCCCAACACGTGCGATCTGGACTGAGGGATGGCGCCGGCTTGTTAATTCAAGGGGTCCAAGTGGATATATCATGGACCCTCTGGGCGCTGCCAAATGCCAATTTATGGGGTCCAGAGAAAATTTAAGGGGTCCAGGTCCAACTGAAAAATACACAGTTCAGACGTAAATAGAGAATAGCAGCACTTCTGTAAAAGGGAATGTGATACAAAATCAAACATTTTTACGAATGTGTGCAACAAACCAATCTTTAATTCAATGCAAGCCTGTTTCAATGATAAGTGCAACTTTCTTGCATACTGTTACTGTTTCTTTTGCACAGACCCCGATCCCGACACATTAGTGTCATCCGTCATCTTGATTTTGCCAGCTGAACACATCGATTTTACATGAACTAAGAACACGCTTTGTAGTATATAAAGGACTGCGATCGTTGTTCGCTCATGTGCTGTCGCAGAGACGTATTTATTTGACCCGACCTTTTCGCGCTTGTAGTGATTCGTTTCTAAATTATACTCCCGGCACGCTTGTGTGCTACTTCTACCCTACCAGCTATCGTTTATGACGATGTTCAACAAATGTGATTGCACAATGTACATAATTTAGAGATAAAAATCAAGAAATGACATTAAATTCGCTGGCTTGCAAACATCATTTTACAACTTCGAAACGAACGACAAGGGAACCAAACTATGATCGTGACAAAACATGATAAACTTGGCCAATTTTTAGGGGTCCAGAGTTATTTTTGCTTGACCTGATACGCAAGAGATTCTTACAACTTTACGCGTCCAGAGCGCAAAGTATGGGGTCGTGGACGCGCAAAAACGCGAAACTTGATCTGGACCCAAACAAATGATTATGTCCACTGATCATACGTATTAACAGAATAGGCGTACGTAAACATACAAATCAGACTGATTTTTCTCGGTTGGAAAACAAAAATAACGACAGGGGTCCTGTCCTGGCTTGTTGTCAGAACCTTCAGCAAAATAGGCCGGAATGTTCTCCCTTATTTATTTTTTTAGACGAAAGTTATGGTATAAAATCGGAGTTGGACTTTTTTTCCCATAGACTTAACGTGTGGCAAAAATGGTCACACCGCTTGTTTGGGTCCAAAACGCATGTGTTGGGTGATTAACATAAATTATGACATTACTACTTCCCCCGGCGTATTGATGGATTTGCACAACTAGAATGATGGTGCTACCAGGCAGCACTCGCCCTGGACGACATGATACATATAAATCTGTTGTTGAGATGGACACTTCAGAGTTTTGGTTCCAAAGAAAAAAACCTGTCAATGCTGTCCTTCTTGTCCGTTCATACTTTAAGTTCGATGGCAAATATTTGGTGACATCACAACCAAATGTTTGGTAGGAAAAATTTTGTTTGGAGGCCGAGTATGATTTCGCCTTATGAACGGGGAACAAACATTTGGTCCAATGTATATGGCAATTCAATAACATATGCAATCTAGCGCGAAATTTTATTTGGTCTCAACTCGATGTTGAAGTTATTTTGTTTGGAGTCACTCGTCATTTTGACGTCACGACCAAAAGTTTGGTAGGAAAAATTTTGTTTGGAGGCCGACTATGGTTTGGGCCTTTGTAAGACATTTGAAAAATTGTGCTCTTGATCATATTGTTTTTTCTGATTATAAACCAGTACTAATTAATGTCTATCATTTGATCATCTCCATCTATTTTGCACAACTTTTGAGAGACAACTTGGCGCAATACTACTGAACATACGACAAGGCTTACTTGCATTTCTGAAGCACTGATCTGAATTTAAAACAGACCTTTGTAGAGCTACTAATACTTGAAGACTAATGGATATTTTATGCAATAAATAAAATAAATATTCATAAAACACTTCTTGAGCTATTGTAGATTTATTAGTCTTTGTTACAGACCCTCGATAATGTCCACGGACCAAACGAGCCAAAGGCGAGAGCGCTTGCCATGTTGCGCAGCAAAATTTGAGTCTGAGGGAGCGCAGCGACCGAGGAACCAACTCTTGTTTATCTCTTTTTATAGCATGATAGTGGGTTGGAGTTAGTTTGTTTCACTAGTACAGTTTCTTGGTCTGTAACACAGACTATAGATTTATAAGTTCTAAAATTTTACAATTGCAGATCGGAGCAAAAATCTTTAATATGTGCATAAAGTTTTTTGTCTCAACATGTCCCAACAGAATTTGGAATTTGAACTCTTCCATAAAAGATGACTGATATTGCCTGTGGTGAACTAACCATTTAAAGAAGTCCCACTTCAAACACTGTTGTCGTGCAACATATTGTTATGATAGCTCTTCAGAATGATTAAGTGCTCACAAAAAATCTTGTCTGTTTTTCTGCCAAGATCACAATAGCTTTTCTCCCCAAAACCTCTGTTGTCATATTGTGTCATAAACTCTAACATAAACGTCTCCTTAATAAATAAGAAAAATGTATGAAATATATAAAAATATACCCTGTAGCACGTACGATATTGGATCATAAAACTCTGTCCTCCCATCTGAGGTGATGTTTAAATGCCGGTGCAGTAACTATGAGGCACGATGGTGCCTACGGCCTTACACCTGATATTTTGGTGCTTGAGGTTGTCCCCAGTTGATAAAGTAGTGTCTATGTGACACATTCAGAAACAGGTTCACTGCCGGTAGCGTTGTACCAGATCATATAGACGACATAGTTGATATAACTAATGAACCAATTAATTGCGAGGAACAACGGGCTCTCGTTACCTGTTACAAGCTAGTCGTGCAGATGCCAGTGAGGCATTTGAGTTTGTTTTGGTACATTAGTTAGGATAGTTAGCACCAGAGGGTGAGGGACGGCTTAGTCATCCTCGCCCCAAAAGAAGAATCGAATATGTAAGATTTATGTTTTTGGAAGATTATTCACCATTCCAACAGAGTTGGTATCATAACACCCATTAGATTTGAAAATTTGATTAAAGTTAGTTCAATTTCGTTAAAAAGTAGTATTTAATATCAAATTATCTTGTGATAATTGGTATTTATTATTTCCATGATGCGTTGGAATTGTTCTTAATTCCATATTTCACCTGTTTAATCAAATCATTGGCAATTGTTTTGAGAATTTCAAATCCTATTTTTTAAATTTGAATTATCTTGGGTAAATATTCAATTATAATTTTCTACAGGTTATTTTCTTGAAGATAGTTTTCAAGTCAAGTAACTTAAGATATTCATGGGAATTTATCAAGTTTTTCTCTTTCTTTTCAAATGTAAGAATATGTTTTTCATCAAAGCTTGCTTAAAATTAAATTTGTAGATTTGTAATTTGATATGTTATAACATCTTTTTAACCCTGTTGAACACCTTGAAAAAAATGAATTGTACAAGATGTTGTATTTGTGGATGTTTGTTTGTTTGGTATTTATTTATTATCAAGGTATTTGACCATGCAAGTTGCATACCAAGGCCAAAAAAAATAAATTCCTCCACAACGTTTTTTTAAGATTTTTTTTTTCAAATGTAAGTCAGCTTCACAAAATTATGGCCTCTATAAAGATGCAAATAAGTCTACTCTACCAAAAATCTCTTAAAATGTAAACAAAATTAAAACAACAAAATGTCAAAGTGTTAAAAATGTTATTCAAAGTGTTAAAAATGGAGCGCCCCCTTTCACCCATGACTTGAGATTTTCATTGGAGGGTGGCCGTGGCACCTGTTACTAGTTGCCAGACGGTATCGTAGCCAATCCCCCGGTTGCGTCATGTCCTATATCGCCTCAAATTTTTTTGACTTTTTCACCCTATTTTTACTTTAGATACCATTTATTCAAAATGTGGATTTGTGACTTTCCTCTCATTTTGCCAGAGCAGTCCACATATGTTAAATTTGTGACCAGATGCTTTCATTCATAGAGCTACTTGTGATATTGATCAAATATTAATATATCATCCCAAGCAATGATGCAAAAATGAAAAAAAATAATTTCATGACCTTCAAATTATTGGCACTTTGAATTTAAATTTGTACAGAAAATCAAGTTTTTAACCCATATTGGTGAGCACTGCTTGGCACTGCTTGACATATGTATTATCTTGTCATACTATCCAGCTACTCGTGATGTTGATCAAAATTTTAATGAGTTATATCATCCTAATGCACTGATGCAAAAAGTGCAGCGATGATGACCTCTTATGTTATGTTTTGTTGATGCACTCGATGACTTCGCTGAATCAGAAGTCCCTGGAGTCGTGATGATCCTCAAAGGAAAAAAAGGCAAATTTACACATTAAATTTTAAAATGACACTACTCGGCTGTACTTTCTATAGCATTTTCATTCTGATCATAGAGGAAATGATGACATTCGCACACGGGCTGCGTAACTTGTGAAGTATAGCCACCTTACATGAATTTTAATTAGGCAATAAATTTATCGAAAGAAATTGCGCACGATGTTGAAATTTGTTTTGCGAAAGAGGAAAAAAATGAAATGATTAGGATAACTGGTATTGTGGAACCATTATAACAAAAATCATGTAGGACTACACATTGTGATTTGTGTTATCAGGATTTTGTGTTATCCATCACCTATTAGGCCTACATACAAATTCAAGAGCCAGGGATTTGGAAGTCAATTTTGTGTTATCAGGGTTTTTGAGTTATCAGATTTTGTATTAAAGAGGTTCCACTACAGTAGTTGAAATTGAACTTGACTTTGAAATCGTACATACAAATTCAGAGCCAGGGATTTGAAATCAATTTTGTGTTATCAGGGTTTTTGAGTTATTAGATTTTGTGTTAAAAAGGTTCCACTATAATAGTTGCGATTGAATTTGACTTTGAAATCCCACATACAAATTCAGAGCCAGGGATTTGGAAGTCAATTTTGTGTTATAAGGGTTTTTGAGTTATCAGATTTTGAGGTTCTACTGCAGTAGTTACAAATGAACTTGACTTTGAAATCCCACATGGCCTTGTCCTTTCGGAATGTTGGAATATCTTTTGCTCATCTTGCTTATCACCCTGCCATACATGTGCCTTGACTATGCATGGCCAGGCAAAATGCTATATGATTGATGAAAGCAAAGCATCATTTCATACAAGATACACTGAGGAGAGGTGTAGAAACAGTGGCTTTGGGGATCATTGGCTCATTGTATATAAACAAAAAGACGACATCCTGACTTGGTTGCACTGCTTGTTAGCTACAATTCTGCACTGTTTTTACATTGATTACGATTTGGATTACACACTAAAGTGGATGGTGCTACGATGCTTCGTTTAGCGATGGCTGTTAATGTCATGGTGAGTCTTAATTATTTTGGGCGTTTGTTATCTTTATGGATTATACTTACATGCTATTAGTGGTGGAGCCTACAGGGGTTAAAGTCATGGTTAAGCTTAATGGAATTATTTCTGGGTGCTTTCTTTTTTATGGATTATATTTACACCCTGTTTAACACTGGAGTATGGCTGTAGGGCTTATACTGGATTTATAAATTGTGTCAAAGCACTATTGCTATATTTAACTCATATGCTACATTTAATTCCTTTGAATCAAATTGTGCATATGTTGACAGCCTCATTACATTTCTTTTTTTGGTAATGTGATCTGAAGCATTATATTGGCTAATATTTGATATCTTTGCTTGGTATGGTGATATATTTTATAAATAGCAAGATATTGAAGTTTTTCTTGGCTTTAAAAATGTTAGGCATATATTTTTGAAAATCCATCTTGCTTATTTATTTCAAGCTTTCAAGGCCAAGTTCAAAAAAATGTTTAAATCTGAAATATGATGCAGTAAAATTACAAATGCAGAAAAAGCTTGATCAAAACCACTCTGTTATGTTGAAACCAGCATTGCTCATTTGAAGCCTTTTTCAATGGTCACCATGGTTACTCCTAGCTGACTAACTCATTTGCATATTTTTAGTAAAAACAGCTATTAATAATTTGTGTAATGTGTTATTTATCGGAGGAGTTTTTAATGATATGACCATTTCTAAGAGGACTTCGTAATTCTATGACCATCAAATAGTAACTGCGTGTATACAATGATTGCTGTATATGGATATAAGGCAAAAAGGAGAAACAAGTTCAATGATGCATGTCATAAAACATATAAATGCAAAATGCTTAAATATTTCTTGTTTTATTAATTGAGATGGGTTATGAATCTCATAACAGTAAAAAAAAGTGAGCATAATTTTGAAACCTTACCGAAGCAAAAAAAAAAAAACCCAAAAAACCCCAGTAATTTTGGGTTAAAAAAAGAAAGAAAACAGGCTTATTGGTTTCTTTTTTGCCTCATGATGGATCAAATATTAAAATACCGTATCTACGTGTCCAAGTCATTTTAAATACTCTCACTTCCAATAGAATGACAAATAAGTATACTCTATAACCAACAGTTTATCAAAGTATTTCGACAAGTTTTGGCATATTGGTAAGAAATAACCCAATGGTAAATTTAAGCGTTTTACATTCAGAAGATCAATTGAATTTGAGGAGTGGATATGATAAGAGTAAATACAAGCACCAAATAAAGATACCCACTAACTTAAAATCCCTTTAAATGAAAGTAATCATATGATCTTGATTATAAAACTTTACCAGCTTCGACTAAGATTGTTAAAACACAGTATCTGCTTATATTTCTAATAACAGTTGTTTCATTTTGCTTTGAGCTGTAGCGCTTCCTAAATTTGCATTATCTTCAGACATCATGAACTGAATTTCTTCCACCAAGAAAACAGGTCAGCAGTCCCCCTCCCAACTCTCCCTTCCGAAGGCCCACCCTGTTATTTCAACATGACTTGTGATTTCCCTATGGGACATAAACGATTTCTCCTGTAGCATATTTAAAGGTGTGTATTCCGATCAATTTCACTCACAAAATCAAATTGGGGATTGTGATACCACATGAAAGCGCATATTTTTCTCATAACCCTTGTAAATCTTCACGCCTATATTATGTTTCGTTGAAGAGATATGGGCTAAAAAGTGATGAATTAATGGAATATTTTGTTAACAAAAATAAAGATCCTAGATAGGTGTCTATGGGTGTTTCTCAGACACATATAGCATTAATTTGGCTCAAAGTATACGAACGAAACTTTACGATTGGTTTATATAGGTGATGACCCTTCATTTAAATATGGAAAAAGAGTATGTTAATTTTTTCACAAGATTGGAATACCTACCTTTAAACTGGTGGTTCATACGGTCATATCCTCCTTAGATCATTGATAAACTATATAAAATTATCAATGTTCCAGTTTTTAGCTATTATTAATTCCATCCTTCACCTGTTGCAGGGTTGTATATTATACAAATATTGAATGCCTGAGAGTGCAATAGTACAAAATATATCATGAGGTCAAATGCCGAGTGAAATGGATCAGTCCAAATTTAACCGAATGATATATTTGTACTATTGCACGAGCATAGACATTCAATATCTGTTTTATATCATGATATCACACAGGTTTATTTCATGCTGTGCAATGGAAAAAAATTATTGCATGGCTAAAATCACTGCAATCATGATATAATATGCAAATATTGACTGCTTTGAGGGGCATGGTTTGAATTATTTCCCCAAGGTGATCTCAAAACCATATGCCTGAAGCGAAGCTGAGGGTATATTCATGGTTTTCAGATCACCGAGGGGAAATAATTTTAACCATTTTAACCCCGAACAAAAAGCATGCAGTCAATATTCATTTTATATATCAAATATATAGATTTTTGCAAATCCGCCATTTTTGACATTCAGTCTGTAAGGAATGGAAAAGAAATGGCCAAAAGTGGTAGAGTTACGGTTCACTTTTGAACTACACAAATCTACTTGCAAGGACACAGGCCCTTAAAGTAATACTATAAAGTATTAAAAATGAAATGCCCCCTGTCACCCATTGCTTTTGATTTTTTTTGGCTTATAAGTTAGGTTTGAAGGTTCCAAAAGATTGTTGAATATATTTGGGTTCTGTCCAATAATCTGCACACTGCTGTTTTCTTAATATAATTTTTGTTCTGGAATCAATTGCTGTATTGACATCAGAATCATATGAAAGTAATCATTTTGAATTAAAGGGACTGGCCTAGATTCTACCCACTATTTTTTTCTTGAATCGATAGAACCAAGTGGATAGAACATGTTTATAGTAATATAACCTACAAATAGTTTTCCATGATTTTGAGGAATATTGGAGAAAATTGCAATTTTTTACCTACTTTAATTGTTTACACCGGCGCAAAAAAGTGGTGTGAAAACAGTGTTTATAGATTGAAAACTTTAAAAGATCTTGTTTCTACACCTGTGATGGCCAATCAAATTATTTTTAATGAAATTGTTTCTCTTGTAATATGTATTAAATTATCTCCAGGAGCTTTGTTTGATCTTTTATCTGGTAAATCCATCTGAGGTAAAAATTGAGGATGTAAGAAACACAGGATAGTCACACCACCATCAAATAATGATATATTGCAAATTAATACTCTCTTAATTTGAGCCATTCGTGTGTACATTTTTGCACTTTTTTGGACTTAACTATACTTTTAAGCTCTAATTTAGAGCATTTCCACAAGTTTTTAATTCTAGGTGGAATCTAGGCTAGTCCCTTTAACCTCAGAATTAACATTCTGTTTCTGTTTGCAAACAGGGCTGATCAATATTACCAACTCTGATTGATTTATACAAATACACCCAGAGGTGGTTTTCACGATATCCCACGATGCATTAGAACATTGTACAATATACCTGCAAATCCAATTCAACTCCTATACTTCTGTACAGGTTTCTGACGTTTTTGAGGTGTCAGCAATGTGGGTAAACACTGGGCTATTGTAAAAAGAAACACATCCCTGGAAAGATATGAATGAGCACTATTCAATGGAATTCTCAAATTCCAAATAGCCCCTTGTCCAGAAAACCATTATTGCCTATTATATATAAGTGTATCAGAATAATGCATTGTGGGATATTCTGAATACCTCCTCTGAAATACACCTAACATATTGAACCACATTGACATAGTATACAAATATGAGCCCTATTGACTAGTGTTGATGGTGAACTAGTAAACTAAAATATAAAGAGAATTTTGACATTAATTGAATAAGAAATTACACATTCCAAAATGCTTATCACCAATATGATAGAAAATCATCATTTTTACCAGTATGTTAGAATTGCATTTATACTAAAAGTACAAAATATATATTCTATCTAAATCAATTATATGAATATTGATCATCCAGCTAATGGTTTTAGAGTTGAGCACTTTACCAAATGTCCCTACTGGTGACCAGGCAATGAAAAATGTGTATGATGTATGCAAATAGCCGACTGACCAGTCAATATACCAAGTAAATTGCTATTAGAGATTGTGTTGTAACAACTCAAGCTTGTAAAAAAGGCAACTGAGAGCTCTCACATTGTGAATCAACTAAACAGCTTTGGATGGAATTCACTAAGATTGATGAGATATCGGTAGCGGAATGATTGTCGATATTGGAGATGGTGTCCAAGTCTGATTGAGAACGGATATTGAGAACCGGATTGGGTGGCTCTTCTTAATATTGTAGATGAAAGTTGCGCTGGTGTTTTTGAATCTTACATAGTTTTTTGTTATATGTAACAACTTATTTAAAATTTTTGGCTGGTAGTAATGAGCAAGCTCATTTGCATAATCATTAGGATGTCACTTCCAAGTTGAATATCTTTGACCTATTAATGACCATGTGACCAAGACAATAAGATAATCAATTAACCTGTTTTTACTTTTTGTCTCCGATTTGTCGTTATAGTGATCAAAGTTGAAAATTTCTGAACTTGCAAAATTTCACACAACTTTGCCAATTTGAAAGCAGCATAACCATCAATTTTATTTTGTGAAACAAGCTCTTTCAAGACTCGGGCAGGGTGAAAAAGTGAAGTTCCGTAGTCCCATCAGCGGCAGTGAAAAATAACATTATGAATTGTGTAAGATGTAGTTACTGATGAATTATCACCTTATTCAGGATAACATACCTATGACTGATATTGCTTTTATTTAAATAATGGAAATGATTATGGTTAGTGAGGAAATTTATCTGCAAGTTTTGATTTTCCTCCAAAGTTTTCTGAAAACATCAAGATTGACAACACCCAATCAAGACTAGGGTCTGTCAACTTTTGCTTGGCCGAGATAATTTTGCTCCTTTCAACACTTTGCATATGGCATCAGAGTGATTGTTCTTGTTTTAATAATTGAGTGATGTTGTGTTCATGCATTTCTAGCGTCTCTGGTTCATGCAAAAAAGCAACCAAAAATAGAGCAGCTCCACACATTGTTGATCAACTTTTACAATTTTGGATATTATTTTTGATAGATTGAACTATTGTATTGGATTTTTGCTGTAACAAAGATTGCTGCTGCTTTGCCATTACATTCATATTGTGAAGAGGGTTTGCAAAAAAAGCCAACCAAGAATAATGCTGCCCTGCTCACTTTGTGTATCAATTTGAAAGCTTTGGACTGGATTAAAATATTGATGGGATGTTGGTCTCACACTGATTGCTGATATTTGAGATGGTGTACGGCCAAGTGGAAAGGATATTGGTCTTAACTACTATTGATAGAAAGTTTTTGTGATTTATATTAAAGTACTGATATTCTGTTTGGTATTTGGTGCCTATATTTAAGGTGAGTAGGATTTCCCATCATTTCGTTGTTGTCTGTTTGTTTTGAAATTTGATTTGTTCTGGTAACCAAAGTACTTAAATTCAAACTGTAATTATACATAAATTGGATGAAATGCAATATGGCAGACAAATGTAAGATGCGTATTGCGCTGTAGTCCAGTAATTGTGGCACGTGACCAGAACACGGAGCGAGGTCACTTCGCACTCGTGCAGTGTCGGTCCAGGCGTGGCGCAATCCTCTAACTTAGCCAAATTTTTAGAGTACAAATAGTGATGTTTCCTATCTGTGCTTTCTTTAATATATGGTTCAAAACCTGATTCACTTGACTTAAGGCCGAACCATAGTCGGCCTCCAAACAAAATTTTCACTACCAAACATTTGGTCGTGACGTCAAAATGACGAGTGACTCCAAACAAAATAACTTCAACACCGAGTTGAGACCAAATAAAATTTTGCACTAGATTGCACATGTTATTGAATTGCCATATACATTGGACCAAATGTTTGGTACCCGTTCATACTTTAAATTCGATGGCAAATATTTGGTGACGTCACGACCAAATGTTTGGTAGGGAAAATTTTATTTGGAAGCCGACTATGGTTTCACCCTTACTGCAAATTACTGCAACCCTACAATCTGTAATTCTTGAATGTCATAAATCTATTTCAGCATATTATTTTTTGGACAAAGTGCAGAGTAAAAAAAACATTTGTTTCATGTCTCCTAATCATTCCTTTTTTGAAGATTTTTCACATTTCACATTGTTTATTTTTTTAAATTTTGTGAACATGTTGAATATTTTTCAGAAGACAGGATTTGTTTGACAATCTTGCAAAATGTATGATGAAGATAAGTATTGTGGTCACTAGAATGGCCAAACTCTCAAAATAAGAAATAACAAATAAAAAAGGCGATTTTTCTCAGATGTCATTTTGCATTCTTAAAATAAGATAATTTAAAGATTATTTAAAGTAGTTTACCAATAAAAAAATAACAAGCTCCTTTTTTCAAATCCCAGATATGTGAAACATAAAGCTTTTGTTAGCTTGCCAATGTAAAATGCCAATTTATGTCTAGATGCATGTAGAATAAGAATTAGGAGTAACATTGAAATTAGCATGGCAAATTACCATTCAGACAGAGTTAAT
>JXSR01S004780.1:202127-215122 GCA_000969725.1 Ophiothrix spiculata
CTCAAGGATTGTTCCTCCCCTTTCTCTTGGAAATGATGAAGTATTGTTGTGTTATATTAAATGGATTGTATTATTAAAGGGATGATGGTATATTAACTTTTTGACTTTTTAACTTGAGAGAACAAGTCTTGCTGGTTGTGATATTAACATTTGATGGTTGCAGTTAATATTTAAATTGCAGTCCAAATTAATGTGGAATGGTATTATTCTTAGAGTAATATTATTTTAGATCCCAAAATGATTTATTCCAAATCTAAACAGGAGTATAGTCAGTGGGATGGAGGGACAGACTGGCTAACTTGGTATCTAATATAGGGATGGGGTAGATAAATAGAGAAGAGAAAAGGGGTAGACAAAAAATAAGGCGAAGGAATTAGGAAAGAGGATGGGTAAAATAAAAAAGGGAAAGCAAAATCCCAGTGATTGTTTGTGTGTTTGAGTTGTGTTTTTCTTGCATTGGTTTAATTGTATGATGATAAAACTCTTTTTTTGTGCTTGTTGGTTTTGAAATATATATCATGTCCCTTATAAGGGTAAGTAAAGTAACTTTTGCCCCCTTCTAGTAGACTATGTGCCATAATCTGAAATTCATTCTTGTATATTTTATAAGAATGCATTAATAGTAGTAAGATTGTATTCCTTGAACAAGTTTCATTTTAATGATCATAATTTGCATTGTAATCTCATCTCTACTTTTGTGTGGAAAGTTTGATAGAAAAAGGACTCCTACCCACCCCTTCTATGACAGAACATTATATTTGACTTATAGCAAATTTAAATTTTTTATCATCCCCAGTTTCTGATAAAATACATCAAACTGTAACAGTATCGGCAGTGAATCTCTAACCCAGACTCGATCATTTCTGAAAGTTTACTTATGCTGATTGGCTCCTCTTTAAAGTGTTATTCTAATATAGAGTGTTTAGACATACACGTCAGAAATGAAGTACACAAACATGACTCCGATTTGGAAATTGCAAGTGGAAAACTAGACTAGTGGCCCTTGAATGTTGGAAGGCACATAATTTGAGTCTTCATTAATGAAGTCATGATTTGTTGAGACATGTTTTTCATATTTTTAAGTGCATTGTCACATCTAGTCAAATCTATATTTCCTGTAATTTATAAATTCAATTAGCATTTTGATTCAGATCTTGTCTGGAAAAAGTTACAACCTATGGAAAAGCAGCTTTTTTTTGGTAGAGTTGAGATAGAGAAGAAACATACAATTTGTCGTCATTTTTTTCTTCTGTTTTTTTACTTAAAAATCTAAATATGTATCTGGATTATTGTGTAAAAACAAGGTTCAAAAATAGTGGGCTCAGCCTGAACCAGACCTCGCTACTGCAGGCGACACACCACAATAGAGCTTCCCATTGACTTACTGTACAAAATGGCTTCCTAAAAACACCCGAGAACTCAATAATAAAGCAACTGGTTGCTTCAACACTGCCTTTTCTCAGATGATTATGATCTCTTCTGACACAACATGATGAAAAAAGTACACCTTAAAGCAAAAATTTCAAGAAACTGGACGCTGAAGTATATAACGCCCCCTATCACCGACAGCCGAATTTTGTATTTCCAGAATCAAGCGCAAATTAAGGAAAATCCTTTAAATTTTACCAAATTAGTCTGGAGATCAAAAATGGCATCAGAGCATCTTTAAATAAACCTAACTTTATGATTAGAACAAAATATTGACCAAACATATTGCCCTTCCATACGTTTTGAAGTCCTGTTTTTAGAAGGGCAGTCAATTTTGCCGATTTTAGAAATGTCGGATTGCGAGTGCTAGTTATTTAGTGGTGTGCGCCCTGCAAGTTGCTTATAGCACTGGGTTGGAAGTGTGTATCTTGGATACCCTGGTCACATAACCTTGCGGCAAGGTTACGATGTGTTTACGGCATCAATTCAGCGGACGCCAATCGGACAACAATCAGTGGTTACCGACCTGTGTCAGAGCGGTCACCGCCGGTGTCCGTGAGCCGTAGAGACGCCGGAAGCATGCTGCAAGAATTGAATTCTGAGTTTAAACCTTGCGGCTTGTATACGATGTCTTCAGCTATATGGTCCCACAACCACCAGCGTCCAACCGGTGACTGACCGGGCATTGTAAGCATTCACCGGTGTCATACCGATGTCATACCGGCGTTGCGGCTTCCTGCGGCTTATGTGACCATGACAGTATCACTTTAAAAAGTAAAGCCATGATTTCACTTAGTATGGAAATGGGATTTAAGATAACTGATTTGAATCAAAGAAGGACATAATTGAATCTAAACAAACAAAGTACCTAGTGCATCTGTATTTCATTGTTGACTGCAAAATGTTACTGTTGATAAATTTTTGGAATTGCATCAGTACAAGACGATTATATCATTAAAAAAATAAATATTATTATAATAAATTAGTTTAGTTATTTAGCTTCAATCTATTAAAGAAAACTAGTTGTCAAATACCAGAAAGCTCACATAAACCATGCAAACTCTTTTTTAAATCTCCCTTGTAGTCTCATAAATATGCTGTCTGATAATCCAAAAAGAATGCATCACATCAATATTATAAGTCTTGCTTTGCCACTGGTAAAACGAAAAATTCAGTGGAGTATCATATCAGTTTCATAGTTTATTGGATTGGAATGAATTCAATTGATTCTAAACAAGGTGTTCTGATCAGGTTCTACTAGTATTGTCAAACGAGATACATCCCAATACAAAGCCTGGCCTGTAAACTCTCCAGTGACTCATAAATTCCACAAGAAGATGAAGATGGTCCGAATTTCAAGTATCAATTACAAAAGTATTATACTAATTAACGTCAATAAGAAAACTGAATCACCCATTAGATAAAAGCCTCCGTTTAACTAATGAAATTTGAAAAATGAATGATTCAAAGTAAAACAATAAAAAAGTTCAACCATGCCAATGGTCATATAGTGCAAATTCCATTTTGATACAAAAATGCCTGTTTTACACGGCATTATCCATCTCAGCCCAAGGGTCTTTTTAGTGACTCATCATTATACATGGTAATCATAAACGGGATATTCCTCCTGTTTTTTCATGAATTATGCACTTTTTCCGTATAAAGACAGGTAGTTAGAGATATCACAGATGTCATAAGGGGTTGCTCTGGGTGGTTGCTTTTAAAACTAGGGCTGGAGCACTTATGGGAGAATAATGGGAACTCTAAGATGGTTCATGCTTAATACTTTTATTATTAAATTTTTTTTTTAGAAACCTGGAAAATGGCAAATCTGTAAAAATTTCAATATTTTTTTTTTTTTTCAAGAAGTTGTGCATTTTCTTAAAAGCAGAGTGTGATCCTCTTTCAAGGTGACATTTTAATAGTTTGTTTACTTAATGCTGAAGACACCAGTACTAAATGTTAAGGTGTTTTTTAAAACACTTGGGTGAGATTTTAGAGCTGTAAATAATATTTCTAGATAAAAAAATGTAAATTTTAGTAACTTTAGACCAATTTTCATACTCTAAACCAGTACCATTAATGTACCATCAGACAAATATTACAAACATTGCCCAGAAAAGATATCATAAGTTTTACAGATTTAATGGTAATGAGTTAAACAAAGTAATTATTGGCTGATTTTTAGCCATTTATTTTCAGCATGATATCTTAACCCTTTCGATCCGATAGAACGCCTCAGCGTTTCCTAAGGAGCGTACGAGAGAACGCTCAGGCATTCCAATTTGTATTGAGTGTAGATTAATTCAGTATGGGCTGTATACCCATTTATGACAATTCAGGACTGAAAGGGTTAAGCTTCGTTAGAGGTATAGGCCTAAAACTCCACAGTTTTCCTCTTTTTTTGTGACGTTTTTGTAAATTAAAGGTAATATTATTATTTTAACACCAAATGTCTTGAGTGATTATCTTTGTGATTTTTCATAGCAGAAGTTACCAATATCTTGAAATTTTAATTATAAGCTGTCACACACAGTTATCAAGACATTCAATTCTGGATGTGCCGAGTTTCCCCGAATGGCTAGGTTCTTGTAAATTTTTCTTCTGATAAAATCTGTCCAATTATTAATCTGTATCGAAGCTTGGTGTGGTTTCCCCGAAGGGAAGCATGTAATCATTGGACCATGAAATGATAACCAGACTGCAATGATATCAGATTTTGTATATACCAATGAACTGAGCAAGGCGTTCCCTGGATCTGAATTACGAGAAGACGCCCTTGTGACTCAAAATCAAATCTGTTGAGGTAATTATTTTCTCTCTACTGCCTTAAAATTGATTTAAGACATGTGGAATTTGATGTTTAAGGTGGACTAAAAGTATCTTTTAATAATATTGTTGAGGTTACTGTAATTTTCCTGTCTGTTCCAAAAAATTGATTTGAATACTCATCACAATGATCATGTTAGTTATACTGTATCATTCAAAATATACTGTTTTTTAGACTTTAACAAAATATAAAAAGAATGCACAATATGCAAACATTATGCAAATGAAAGGTAGAGAAATGTCATTGCTGTGTCAGTTCTAAATCTTTGGGCCATTACACAGTATTCCAAACTGCATCCAAAAGATCAAAATGCTAAATTTTTATTTTGAAAAAGAGCAACTGTTGTTTTGTTTTTAAGGTCTGTCAGAAAAGGGCAAACAATCCTCCTTTTTTCTGCTTGATTCAGTGACGTGCACAGGATTTTTTGAGCATTGGGACACAAGCATTGGTTTCCCCTGAATCAGTTGAGACTCACAAGAAAAAAGAACACCACAAATGTATTATAGCTTTTAAGAACTATCAAGGAAAAAATAACCACACAGACAACTCTATCAATGATTTTTAAACACTATTTTCTAATTATATTTTTTTTTCCTGTTTTCGTTTGATTTTTTTCCTCCATCCTCCTTTCTTTTATAATATTTTTATTGTTCAGATCCCAGAATGGATTGTTTCACCTGACTGGCACACCAACTTAGGGTTGGTGGGGGTGGAGGTTGAGGGGTCAACCTCCCCACCCCAACCCCATCCCGTGGCCTGATTGTAGAACGGTTCATGATTTGAGATCTTTATTTTTTTTTTAATTGCGATCTAGTACTAGAAAATCTCAAGCTCAAAATTGCAAATATATATGTAGAAAAAATACTAACCAACCAAGAATATTGAAGAAGAAAGGCTATAATTTTACAGAGAAAGCTAATTTCTGAGTTTTTGCATTTTAAAACAAACTCTATCTAGATGACTAATAGTATATTTCCAACATTGCAAATCAAACTACTTACGCTGAAAGTGGTCTGGAGCCATTCTTTGCTCATTATGTACATTTCAGTTCAATGATTTACATTTTTACAATAAGCGCATCAGCAACCAAGTTGCAATTTGACCCAAAAATCAATTTTTGAAATGTTATTTAAAAAGTATTTAAATATAAATAAACGTACATTTTGTATTTTGATACCACCTTGAAATTACTACCACAAGCAAAATGATCAAATATTTGCACTTTTTTTAGCTTAGATGGGAGAAAAAGAATGAAAATACTCCAGACACGTTTATAGAAAATCAATAGCGTAAAAGGTAGTGGAAAAAAAGAAAAGAGCAAGCTTTCTTACAAACCCACTCATGAAAAGAAGAAGAGATAAGTGGCATCTTGTAAGAAATATCTTGTCTATGTGAGTCATAGGTCCAGCTCGTTTCTGGTTAAAAGGAAATAGAACACATATACAGCATAAAAATAATTAATTTTTGAGTGCAATCTTTGAATCAATATTGGAATCTCATAGGAGTGATTGTATTGGTTTGTCGTCGTGGGTATTTGAGCCCCGGTGCGAGTTATTTGCATTTGTCGTGTTCAATATCCTCCAGCTCATCATCCCTCATCGTCTGATGTGTACACGAGTATGCGACACCTTTTGTTCACCTCCTTACCCATGTTTATGCATCCAACTCACAATATCCTGAAATGAGCAGCGCTCACGGTTGGTTTCCAAATTGTCTATTTTTGTTTCATCAGGTCCTTTTGTATTCTGATCGCTACCAATCTCGCTATGGCTACCAGGGATGGGTGTTTATGTATTGTGTGAAGTTTTCCTGAAAGGGGATACCATGGTTCTGATCAGATTCAATCAGCATATTTCTTTACTTGCTATCTAGTCTTCTATTTTTTTTTTCCAAATAACTTTTTGTCCTAAGGAAATGGCCATAGAGGAGACATGCATGTTTTGAAATGTGTACAGGAGGGGGGAAAAGAGCTACCAAGCAATATATCTAGTCTAGTCTTCGCATCAAACAAGGGGCAAAATTAGGAAGATGTAGTTTGGATGATTGAGATTGTCAATTATTTTGAAATTGAATTTGTTTAAAGAATTAAATTACTTTTTAAGTGAAGTAACTTTCATCGTCCAAAAATGCATGCAACATTACTGACCCTCTTATATAAACAAAAGAGGCAGTATGTTTTGTAGGGTGGGTTCATGGACAAATCTTTTGAAATGGGAAACTCCATTTTGGAAATAAGATTATCTCCAATCAATACTAGTCTCTACCACGGATGTATGCAACATCATGAGGGATATCACTGATGTTGTGACGGAGGCAAATTTTGTGAATTTTATAGGGCAAGGTTCATGAATAAATCCATGAAATTGGGAATAGTAAGTCCCAGCTTTTAGAATGTAATTGTCGCTGATCTATATTCATATACCACATTAAGCATGTCATCATTTGGGATACCAGGATGGATTCAGAGGCAAATTGAGCAAGTTTTTGTAGGGTGGGGTCATTGTCTGTTAAATCAATATCCATCTACCAAGCTGGGAATACATCCATGACTAAAAGCATCATGAAATTTTATAAGTTGGTTCTTGAGCACCGGAGAGTTTTGTGAGGGAATAAAGTTGGTAGCCAATCAATATGTGCCTACCAAGGATGCATGCAGCATCACTTGGGAGACTGGTATAGATAAGAGCTCTTGGCAGATGTAGTTTTGTGGGGTGGACTCATGGAGAAACCTGAAGAAATTGGAAACCCACTTATGAATCTAAGAGGAATTGTGAAAGTACTTGAAAAAAATGGGATGGTAGCTATTACCACTCGTGGACCGTTTGTGGGTTGAAGTGCGTAGTGTTTAAAAAAGGGTTTTGAAATGGAAAATTAAGACATGCTAGTGAAAATGAGCCATTTGATGGCCATATCATGCAATGCGTTTTTGTTAATAGACTCTTTCAATTGAATTGAATAAATCTTGAATTTGTAAACACTTTTTCTGTTTGAAATAAATGTGACAGACTTTGGTCAGGTTGATGAAGGAGTTAACGACAAAAATCATAATGAACAAATAATTGAAAGAAGTTAAAACAGGGGCCGATTTTACTAACATTTAGTGATGATTGCAAGCCAAAACGGGTATGGTCGCTTAATCCAAAAGTGATCGTTAACAATAAATTGTTAAAAATACTCGCTATTTAGCGATCAATTTCGGAGTTAGCAATCAAAACGAGGTTAGCGACCACTGCTAAATGTTATTGAGATTGGCCCTAATATTGAAATGATAGGGGAATAAGCATATTTGTGGTATCCAAAAGAATGTTCATACCTGTACATCAAAATAACAATAGGGCCTACACATGCAAATTCTATAACAATAGTCTGACATATTTTACCTAGTTGTAACTCCGTTAAGTAATTGTCACTTGATCTAGCGACATGTGCAACTATAGCTTAAAAAACTTTGATGGAACTTTGAAGTATTACAATTCTGTTCTAAAATTTGAATCAAATGTGACGCGGGGAAATGCCAGAGGTCTTGGTAGATACCAGGTGAACTGATGGATAGAAGGCGACTACACCTATGAATCACTATGTTTGGGGACACTTTATCACAAATGCTATATAAGTATGTGGTAAGCAAAGGAGCCTGCAGATATTTTGCTTACAAATTGAGGGTCTCGTAGTTAAGTTAAGATGAGGTTACTCTACCACCCATCCAGTCCACTTTGCACGGAGCCACTTCCGTTGTAGAACAATACATATGAAATGAAGTACACCACCGCACACGTCAGAACGGAGGCCGGACACCCACACACCCTCAGGGGGTCCGGTGGTTTCATTCTCTTTTTTGAGTATTTTAACTGGAAATTGAGATTAAAATTGCTTCAAGTGCCACAAATAGTGAAAAGAGATATAAAAAGAGTGAAATTATGTGGGATGGGTGACTTGCAAGTGCTGTGGATTTCCAGATCATGTGTTGAATTTTGTTTCGTTACCTACTGACCTTCTTTTGAAAAACAAATATCTTGTGGTATTTGTAGTATAACTTACTGGCAAATAGCTACAAATTTAATTTCTTTTTTTCTGTATTGTATGTAAATTCCCAAGTTTTGCGCTTCAATCGAAAAAGACTAATATTATTATAAACCTGGTTATTTTTTATTATTATTAATGGTTTATACTTTGAAATTGTTTATACTTTGAAAAAAAAAGTAGATTAAAGTCATTTGTTTTCATAAATGCAACTTCATACAGAGTTTTCAGACACTTTATTTCTAACAAAATGATTTTTGTTAGAAATAAAGTGTCTGAAAACTCTGGATGAAGACACTTTATTTTTGTGTCAAGTGGGAATATTTAAAAGCAGTTAAATGTAAACCAGCTCTTAGGCCCGGTGCAGACTCCACTATCGTATAGAATATTTTACTTAGAATATTCTATGCTGACGACAAAATGACGTAAGTCATCGAATAAAACACACTTTATGCGATGACCTACGTCATTTTGTTGTCAGCATAGAATATTCTAAGCAAAATATTTTATATGATAGAGGAGTCTGCACCGGGCCTTATTCCTACAGAATTTTGTTATCTTCAGAAGATAAAGTTCTTCAGAATTAACAATGTTTGTTTCCAAGAAGTACATTTGTGTTATGGTGTTAACAGAAAGGAATTAAATCCAAATTAGCCATAATTGCTCTCCTAATTGAATCAAATACTGTCTGTGGGATAAACAGCATTCTATACATAGTTGTAAAATAACCTAATTAAGCTTAAAAGTCATTATCAAGGCGATGAAGAATCTGCAGTGTAGAGATTCAATATTTTACCCCAGGGGTTTAGCTTAACGACAGTAATATAAAAACTTTTATTTTAATATCCTGTAAAATATATCAACAGCAATAAAAATGTATTTTACTACCAAAAGATAACTGTCAGTTCTGCATATAATTCATTGTAACTCATCCGTTATTTTATCGCCATTGTATCTTTAGGCATGTCAGTTAATACTGAAGCTCATAGGGTGGTCAACTCATCTTATATATGCCGCTCACGGGCACAGCTCGCCGTGATTTGTTTAACTTCACTCACGTGCATAATTACACCATTCTCCTCCTCCTCCACAGGGGAGATTGATGCCAGGCCATAAGATTCTGGTAGACCCATCTTTGCATCCAATTTACGAATCGTGCCATGTCTTCATTACCAAAGCTAGACCAAATTTGACAATAACTGTCACAAATGGTATGATTAGCAACGAGAGAGGAGTAGCGCATACAAATCTAGTTCCCGATGCTTTTGTAGAAAAATTTTGCTGAGTCATCAGGTGACACAAGATGGGATGCTGCGGATTAGGTTACACCTGCATCTCCACTGGAATAAATCGATGTCAATGATGCGTGCTTGCTTCCATTTCTGCCCGTAGCAATTGCGGCAAAATAATGTCCTACTGTTTGGCCAACAGTACATGAGTAATATCTGGGCAAATATAATTCAATTTTCGACACTCTTTTGTACGAGTGTACCGGGGAGTATTCCACCAGGGTAATAAGATATCTCTGTTCAAAGTTTGTTGGAGTGATTCAGATATACTACCACCACCTTATATGTAAACACACAATTGGTTGCGTGATCAGTACAGATTTGGTTATGAGTGGAGGCAGGTAATCGTCTTGAATGCTTAGTGGAGTTTGTAACTTTGTCGCAGGTGGTAAATCGTGGATTGGATAATACCATCTCACCATGGGAGGGATGCATAGATGGAACATTGTGTGTTTTGAATCTAAGACTTGGCAATGGAGACATTCTGCAGTATTGGTAAATATTTTATGGTGTAAAGTGATATCCAAATTCTGTTTATTAATCTTCCATAATCCAGGGATGTAACTTTTCAGGTAATTTCCTAAATTTATAAATTGTACTGAAAATGTCTTGTTTGTAGGGAAAAAATAGGAAAAGTCTCATTTTCTAGGAAATTTTTAAACATTTCAGGACATTGTTACTTCAGAGATACTGCCCTACATTCCTTTCATAGATATTTAGTATAAATCTTGACAAATTAGTGAGAGAGGTTTTAAACAAATATTCACTTCATTTCTTCTAATGTTAGGCATGTACTCCTCTTTACCATTTCTCTATTTCATTTCTCAAGAAATACTTTAAAATTATGAATTCTCTTTTTTTATTTGTTTAGTCATTAATCTTGTGAATTATTTTTACTGCAAAATACCGATGTACAAAATAATTTGGGCATAACTTTTGGTTAAGTTGCAAATTGTAGCAGAGAAATTTAATAAATAGTTTTATTGTAAAGCCAATTTTGAAATAGTATGTAATTGCAATGGGCTAACCAGGAAAGATTTATCAAAAGTTGTTAATACTAGCTCAGAGGTATTTGTCCAGCGCTGACCATAATTGTTGACTTTGTCGTAGCCTTGACTTCAACTCTGGCTTTTGAATGTATTTCAGGTTGATGTTTTTTATTGGTAGACTTGTGTGGCTAGTGTTGTGGCTTTCAAGTTTTGTACCTGTAAAACTAGTTTCACCCACAGGTAAAAAAACTGTACAATTGATTTGATTCCTGTTTTAACTTTTGCTTTAATTTATTAGAACTGATCATTATCTCCAATTTTGTATTAAATGAATAAATAACACAGGTCAATTTTTGATGGACTTTCTGAACCAAAGGGTGTAGAAAAGAGTTAATATTGAAGTGAGCAATCTGAGCTAGGTCTTCTAACACAATCAGCTCAAATCAGGGCCCAAGGAACTGTCAGTTTTATTCAGTACATTGTCAAATAATTGAATGAAACTTGTATCAGTTGCAGTGATACACTCTAATTTGCTCTTTCAGTGCAGAGACCCAATTATTGGACACATATGTAATGGTGATGAGTGATCTACTGGAGATAGCAAGTTAAGACATCAGCTATAAATGGTCTGAAACATATGCATATATTGGTTCAGTAATTGCACTACTACTAGTTGTATAATGGATTCCCATATGTACTTATCTAACCCACTTTAACAATTTGCTTTTTTGCAAAAAAACAAAACAACGGCTTAACTTTTGCAAATTGTGTGTATCTGGCACCACTTTAGCAGAGAAATTTAGTTTAGATGATGTCTGTAATAAATAGTTTTATTGTAAAGCCAATTTTGAAATAGTATGTAATTGCAACGGGCTAACCAGGAAAGATTTATCAAAAGTTGTTAATACTAGCTCAGAGGTATTTGTCCAGCGCTGACCATGACTTCAACTTTGGCTTTTGAATGTGTTTCAGGTTGATGTTTTTATTGGTAGACTTGTGTGGCTTGTGTTGTGGCTTTCAAGTTTTGTACCAGTAAAACTAGTTTCACCCACAGGTTAAAAAACTGTACAATTGATTTGATTCCTGTTTTGCTTTAATTTATTAGAACTGATCATTATCCCCAATTTTGTATCAAATGAATAAATAACACAGGTCAATTTTTGAAAGACTTTCTGAACCAAAGGGTGTAGAAAAGAGTTAATATTGAAGTGAGCAATCTGAGCTAGGTCCTTTAACACGGACTATCAGCTCAAATCTGGGCCCTAGGAGCTGTCAGCTTTATTCAGTACATTGTCAAATATATTGAATGAAAACTTGTATCAGCTGCAGTGATACACTCCAATTTGCTCTTTCAGTGCAGAGACCCAATTATTGGACACACATGTAATGGTGTTGAGTGATCTAATGGAGATAGCAAGTTAAGACATCAGCTATAAATGGTCTGAAACATTTGCATATATTGGTTCAGTAATTGCTCTACTACTGGTTGTATAATGGATTGCCATATGTACTTATATATTATATCTAACCCACTTTAACAATTTGCTTTTTGCCAAAAAAAAACCCTCCTTTGGTTTTTGTAAAGGATTATGTTTAACATTGTCAAATTAATGCATATGGTGCAGTGATATTTGTTTTGTTAGTAGCAAAGTCCAATTATAGATGCAAATGTTGTATGGTGAATGATCTTCAGTAGACAGTTAATCACAGTGCACCAGGCCTAATTCTCTCTTGATTTTTTTATTTATAAAAACATTTTAAATGTGGTTTTTCAAAGTTTTTGAGACATTGGTATATTGCTCATATTTTTTTAATATATAATCCATGTTAGAAGACAGTGCAAAACTTGACGTCATTCAGAAGCGTTGTGCTAGAATAATTCTTTCGGCCGATTATTACACCCCTTCAAATTTCATGTTTAATACTTTAGGTTGGGAACGCCTTCATGATCGCAATCAATATTTTAAAGCACTCATGATGTTTAAATCTGTCAATAGCTTGGCCCCTCCATACTTGTCTGCAAAATTTAATTATGTTCGTGATTTACATCAATGTAATACTAGGCAAGCTGCAAATGGCCAGTTGGTACTACCTCCCACATCTAATGGTTGTGATATTGAGTGTTTTAAAAGTTCTTTCAGCTATAGTGGCGTTAAATTATGGAATAGCATTGATCGATCAGTCACAAATGCCACAAATGTGTGCTCTTTTAAGAAATTGTATAAAAGGAATTATTTCAAGTAGTAATCATATTTTTAATTGTGTATATACTAAAAGCTTCAGCTTTTCCTTGAAGCCATGTACAAATCTAAATATTTTATCATGTACGATACTATATTCTTTTATCTGTGTTTAACTTTTATCGGAAGACGGAACCTTTTCATGTTGTCAATATCAATTAACATGAATATGAATTACTTTTAAAAGTACTTTTGTTTG
>JXSR01S004780.1:237373-247422 GCA_000969725.1 Ophiothrix spiculata
GAACTTGGTGGATCAATGGATCAATAATAAGATGGATCAATGGATCAATAATAAGATCAGCTGGAAGTTATTGTTGTGGGATCAGTTGGCAGTATATCAATAATTGAAAAGTCAAGTACAAAGCATATATCAGTCAATATCAGGATATTAATGATCACATTTTGATAAATATTATGATAATTAATTATGGATATTTAGAGTAAGCTTTAATTGACAACTCCAGAATGCTTCAAGCCAGGTGAAAACAAATTAAAGCTTATGAAGAGCTTAGGACAGGTGAATTACAATTGTATAGAACAATAATATTGGATTGGAAATCAAGGTGGTAACATAGCAAACTATGCAGGTGAACCAGAACATTTCCTGTTGATAATATGTCATTTGTGCATCCAGCGTATCTGGTCAATTGTCTTTGTCCGATAGAGTAGATGAGATGGTTATGGTTTGGGGGAAATTTGAAAACTCAATGTCACAATTCTGCTACAAAGGATCGCGAATAGTGCTTCTGATAAAGACTGAACCAAATTAAAACCTCAACAGAAATTGGAATAGCTTGGAATATATTGGAATTTAGTTGCTTTGAGTTGACATTTTGTCTTTGTATGCTTTGTCCAGTCAGTGTTTTGAAGAATGGATAGAGAATTTTTCAAGGAACATTTCTTGTACTTGTGCTGTTTTGATTATATGTCTCTGATGATACCAGCAAAACCAGTGATACCAAGGGTGATACCAGAGAAACCAGTATGGGTAGGATGTTATTTACATGTTTTTGTTGTTTACCTATAGCCTAATTAATTAAGTTTAGCGATATTTCTCTCTCAGTTTTTAAATCTATTAATTGCTGCAATCTATATAAGTTTTTTGTGATCTCCAAATATTCTATAAATGGATGGCTAGAGATATCAACTACCAGTACCCTTACAGTGCAAAAGGCACCGCAAACGGATAAAAGTATTAAATCTCAGCTTTATACACCTTGTTTCAAATAGAATTTTTACTTTTTCTGTTGACTTTTGATCATATGGTCTACTTGTATAATCAGAGGGTGGAATACCCTTGGTGCTTGACACCATCACAGATATGTACTAATGCTTGTTACTACAGAAATTTCTTACCCCACCCCTTTTATTTCCTGACTCAAATTTGCTGCAACGTTTCCATTTATGTTCAATTTCAATTTTCAAGCTATATCATAACTGGGGCCGGGGGGGGGAGTTCTCAGGTTTGGTTTTACCAAATTTACTAAATTTTGAGTCGAAAGTTATGCAAAAATTGAAATTTTCTCAGAAAATTTACTCTAATTTGGCGTAATTTTTTTTTTTTTTTGAAATTTAGAAAAAAATCCAAAAATTTGCGCCATTTAAAAACATACCCATCAAAATACCACAATTTGCAAAGCAGAAAAAGGACCCATTGGTATACCAAGACAGCCTGATTTTGCTACCCAAGTTTGCTGCACATCCCCATGATCACACCCCCCCCCCCCCCCCCCCCCAGGAACTGGGGCAATCATTGAACTATCAGGTAGAAATCCTGTAAGCTGTGACACCCGTTGTGTCTGATTAGAAATTAATTTGATTGATTTCCACTCGTTAGTAAACTTTGTTATGCCTTTGAAAAAGCTTATCTGGAATAAACTGGATATTTAATAAATTACACCCAAATATTTTCCGTTTTGAAATTTTGTTCAAATTGAATATCAAAGGAAACTATTAGGAACAGTATAATCTAATTTTAGCACGTTCCCCTTATATAGGCGCTAAAAATAGGCCTTGTGCGGGTTTTAAGTTTATCTAAAAAGCAATTCCTTGTCGGTTCCCCTAGCCTTGCTATAAAAGAAATGCGAAAAGATCCGTTTAATTATGGCATTTCATTAAATCTTGAAGCCATGGTTCAGTGCAGTCTAGTGGATACAGCTTGGCATTACCTGTGGTATTTTATAAAACCGATTATAGAAACATCAATAGACACAGATGGACGGGGCCCGTGGATGGTACACACGTAATCGGAATTGATTTGATTTTAATGAACATTTCTCTGTATACAAGGAGAACTATCTATTGGATGATGTATTTTCAATTTATCAGCTGTGAAATGATTAAGTAAAGCTGACATTATTCCAAAGCCTGTTAATTTGTGATTTGGTGCATTTCTGGTTGGGGTATGCTTGGAGAGTGTGAAGCAGTGATATCACGATAGGTTGATGAATGACCGGTTATGGAAACCGCCAATAATGTCATCATAATTTGGATAATAAGCGATTGCGTTCATGTTATGTAATATCTGCATACATACAAACATTTATAGGATTGGGAATTATTACATTCTCATAATGTGCTACTTGTGTCTGTACCAATGTAATTTTAGATAGTGAATCATTAACCAGGCAGTATGTGACATTTTATAAACGTATTTTGGATAAAAAGCGATTCCATTCGCTTCATGATGTGATACCTGTGGATGGACCAATGTATTGTCTTTTTCTTGATATCATCGTCTGTATTTCTAACAAGATGATTGAGGAACATATAAGAATTGAGGAGCAGAAGGAGCAGATCACAATAGAGGAGCAGCCATGTTTGTTATGCTTGGATGAAACCGCTACTTACTGGAGTGTGAGTCCCGTTGGGCACTCCATTACATTGGCACGGATCATGCTTCTGTCGATAGACCCCTTTTTTTTGCTCCGCTCTCACCCAATGACCCCCCTTTTCACTTAGCTGTCACCCAATGACCCCCTATTATTTTGAAAGTCAACTTTATAATCCTCTTTTTTATGGTGGCTCTCATCCATTGCCATGATTTTTGAGAACCTACACCGAATGACCCCCTTTTTATGAAAAAGATCATCGATTTTGTAAATGTCAAAATTAGGCTTATTTTATTCAAAAACTGACACCGAATGACCCTGTTTTTTCGCTCTTGCCAACAAATCGCTCGAAATGACCCAGTTTTGTTACCCTCTACACCGGATGCCCCCTATTTTTCAATGTATTTCTCACCTATTGCCCCTTCATTTCGAAAACCGGTAGGAGCAGGTACGTTAATTTCATATTGAGTGGTATCCAGTGACCAGACAAAATATAGGCAAAACCAGGCTACAAGATCGTGTTAAACGGCTCTGCTTGTCCACCCCACCAGATATTTTGTGTGCTTTTGTTTGACAATGATGCTTGTGTCTGTTGTTAGGAAGATATTTGGTATCCATCAGGCATTTTGAGAAATTTGGTCACTATCAGTAGAAGTATTGGCTGTCTATTAGGCACTGTTCTGCCACTGCAAATCTTCACTATTCTATTCCATTTTTGCAAGATGTTTTTGTTTATTTTGTGTGTATTTGAGGTATCCTCTTTTGAGATGCTGTGGGCTGTGGAGTGGGCGATATCTGGAATAATGGGATCTTGTACAAAGAATGAGAAATAATTATTTGATTTCACAATTGTCTACCTTTCTTGCTCTCCCTCCCTCCCTATTTTTTATGAAAAATAACTTGACTCAATTCCTTGACTCAAATGTAAATTTATTTTGAGTTACAATAGAGTTAACAACTTTTTATACATGTAGTTTAAGAGATATGTGATATGCACAGCAACATTCTTACAGTCAGTAGATAGAGTACCTCAATGGTTACCACATAAAGTACCGCATAAAGTAACTGCATTGGAACCAGGCCTCTCTGTTCACCCTAGATTCCCCCATTTTTTGCTCATTTGACATCTTATAGTAATGTTTTAAGGAAATTGAATTACAGCAGGCAGATTTGTATTGTTACATGATACTTTTTTTGTAAAATGTTCTTCACATAACCATGTTTTTCATGTCAAATCCAACATTTGTTTAACCAATATGTTCTGTCTATTTTTTCTTACAGAGAAGTATGCCACAGACTCCCAATGTGGCATTCCCAGACAAACCTACCGGGAAAAATATCAAGTGCAATGGTCATGTACCGACATCGCCAAACGCGGACAAGACAAAAACACCAGTAAGTGACTTCACAACTTGAGCAGAAGAAACACTGATATTATCAAAATTTTACGAAAATCCAAGTCTTTGTTTGTTAAAAAATTCTGAAGCAAATTGAAACTCTCCAATATTGAAAATTGATTTTGAAAATTAAAATGTCAGTTCAAAACATTAGATGTCTTTGGTTTAAGTTGTAAATGTAACTCAAAATATTGATGGAGGGCTCACTACACAATGCTCTGATAGATAGCATATTTACAGCACTTTAAAAACAAAACAGCCCCTTCCAACTTATAACCATGTTTGAATCCAACATGATCAAGTGTTTGCTTTATAAAAGCAGTCACCAGTTCTTGCAATGGTTATATTTTCTCAGGAAAGATATTTTGACATTCGCCATTTTCCCATCATCACCAATCTGATCTTTCTAATCATAATTTCTATTTACTTTAAGCACATATTGCTAGTATATACACAGAGATAATGCAATCAACTTGAGGAAGTTCAATATTAGATCTATGATAAAAGCAATAATCACAACGCAGTATTGTAGCAATTTTTTGAGCAATGTAAATATCAGTTGTGGATTGGGCCTAAGATGGCAAGTTATTAAGTTGTGTACTGGCTGTCCATCCAAGATGATGACTCGGATAATATTGCGATTTGGATTCTATAATAACCCTATCAGAACCAGATGTCACTAAATCTCACTTTAGAAAATCACGAAAATGCGCTTAGTCCAGATACGTCACAGACGGGGGTTATGTGCAGGGACCAAATCGCTGGCCGGGCAGCGTCTCCACGGTGGCTTGCTACGGGTATCACTCGCTTGGGAAACGGGAGGTCTCTGGTTCACTCCTGGTGAAAACACACATTTTTTACCACCCTTCCCTTTTCGAGGAGAAACGAGAAAAGTTACATGATCAGTTAGGGTTAATTAAAGATTTATCATATTCGCTGTTGTTGATAAGCTCTAATAGTTCTATGACCAGTTTGAGAAATATTTTTAACCTAAAATTAGTTCCGTTAGATCCTAAAACCCACGCAGCACATACCTATCGAAAAGTTTTGAGTCCCCCCCCCCCCTAATTTTCTCCCCTTTGCTATATCTCAGGTTGGATTGTAGTATTATATGGTATATAAATCCTGAAATCTTCAAGAAGTGGCTGATTTTACACAATTATAAATTTGCCTAGAAAATGCTAAGTGTACTATGCTATTCATGTGTTTAGACTTGAAGCTCAATTAAATTGAATCAAATTAGATTACACATTTTGTGTTTAGAAATAGAAATGAAATTTGTGCCAATTTGACATTGAGATCCATCATATCTGAATACAAATTGATTATTAGATTTATTGTTCTTGAAAGATAAAGATAATTAGTACAGATATGGACTGCATAATTTGTGTCTAACTCAATTAGGAACCGATCAATTGTAAATGTATGGATGAGCCCCGGGGGGGGGGGGGGACTCAACTTTGAAAGTGGTAGGTATGTCAGGAACTGATTTTCAGTAATAAATTTGAAACCGATTTTGGGAGTCTAGTGAACTGAAATTTTGGCCAAAAATAGCCTCCTGAGCTGAAAAGTTTCGCATTTTCTGAGCAATTTTTGCAGTTGGAGCTAAAATTTTGCATTTTTTTCTCAAAAACAGGGTCAAAAGAACTGAATCACGCCGAAAATGGGGATCTAGTGAGCGGCCTGGCGGCCTGAAAGAGGGGGTCTGACCGCCGGACATATACCACGTGAATAAAAAAAAAATTGTGCACGGATTAAAGATGAGCTTGACCTTGATATAAGCACCAAAACATAACTTTCTTGTTGTTATAGTAAAGCAAATTTGATATACTTTCAAATGCAGAAAAAATGATAGAAATCGGATGAAAAATAAGTAAGATATGACCAATTTTGTTAGCAAGTCTCCTTTTCCTCCGTTTCAATTTAGAAAACACAGGATAGTCACACCACCATCTCAAAATGATATATTGCAAACTAATTCTCTGTCAATTTGAGCCATTTCTGTGTAAATGTTTGTACTTTTTTGATTTTACTACACTTTTAAGCTTTATTTAGTGCATTTCCTTAACTTTTTAATTCTAATCTAGGCTAGTCCCTTTAAGACAACAAGAAACCAGTGGGTACCACATTATTTCCCTCTAGTTTTGAGCCTCGTTTTTGAAAAGCACCAGCTTTTTAAATGTCAAGTGTTGCAACATTAGTTTCTCCCCTTTTTTATTTGTACCTGTTTCATTTGCTCAATAATTCCCTTTCCATTGTGAAGGTCAGTAGCACCTTGCTCTAATCAGAAAACAGTTTAAAGCAAATTCAATGAAACAAAGGTTTACTTGTATGTCTATTCATAAAGATGTAATATTCTTGGGGCAATTTTTATCCTAATTTAATCTACCGCAAATTCAAATAATACACTTATTCCAGTGCACTCTTAGAAAGAAAGTATCAAATATGAGACAAAAAGGATCAATTTTGATCCTTTTTAGGTATCAAATATGAGCTTATCCTTTAAGGATCAAAGTGATCCCAAAAAAAGGATCAAAATTTTTGATCCGAAAAAGGATCAAATATTTCTTATAAAAAAGACCTGCAAAAAACATCACACTGAAGTGACGCTAGCAGGGTTTGAACCCACGCCGCACTCATACCTGCTGGTAATTACGAGACCTTCGCTCTAACCACTCGACCACGCCGGACTGTGTGATGATATCAACGTATTTATATATGTTACACCATTGTATACATTCCCCGCTATGTAGTGGATATGGGGTACGGTGCACTCAAATATGAAACAAAAGATACGTTGGATCCAAACGCGGTATCAAATATGAGCTCATCCTTTCCGTATCAAAGTAAACCAGAAATACGGATCAAAACTTTGATATTGTAATCAAAAAGGATAAAAATAAAATGATCCTAAAAAAGGATCAAAAAGGATCCTTGTGAATTTGATCCATTTGTATATATTGATCCGCAAAAGGATCAAAAATGATCCTTAAAGGATCAAAAGTGATCCTTAAAGGATCAAAATAAAATGATCCCGAAAACTACTCGTATATTTGATCCCGGCCTTCTAAGAGTGTGATTTTATTCTTCAATGTAAATAGTTGTAAATGTGAAGGCAACATAAGTGATTACTATATTAGGATTCTATACCTATCTGCAGGGACAGATTTGATAGAGATAAGGACTGTAATTCAATAAATGTTTCTGAATTTGATGTGTACGTTGTTGTTTTCAGATACTGTAAACAGGAATGGAATATTTTCGCAAACATGATTTTTGGCGAAACCATACAATCACAGCCTTTTCGCGATTGTTAAATTAGTGTTTTAATGCTTCATTACATAGACCTGCACATAAAATAAATGTAGTAACAACATGGATGCATTTAATAGTTTTCTATGACTAAAATGCCCTTGCCAATATTCTAGTTCCACTGCTAAAGTGCTATAAAGCTTTTTACAATATTACATAGAGTCTGAACACCATTCATGATCAGAATAGACAATTGCGACATCTGAATCATACTTCAACCCAATTTGGGGTAAGAATGACATATGAAAAGTTGAAAAGGTTAGGATTCAAAAGCTTGGAAACCAAGTGGTGTACCACCTAACTATAGGGTATTCTAACAAGCAGGTGTTAACGGTAGAGTACCCTCTAGGAACCCTCGGAGTACAATATGAGATTCCTGTTGTGTTTGATATTGCTAAACTAAGAAAGTGCTTGCTTCATATTCAATATACAATTAATATAATACAATGAAAACAACTCATTTGCTATAATAATAACATCACCTTTGAGTGAGACAGAGTTCCAGACTTCCAATTCATCGGTGGAATATTCCTTGCTATTTTCTTTGATGTGTCATTCTATTATGTGGAAACATTTCATAATGACAATATTTAGGTTACCTTTTGAACTTGAACCAACAAAGAGCGACATAAATGTGGTAAAATAAGGCTTGTTTTGAAGCAAAACTTCATATATTAGTGCTGGTAGTGTTAGCTTTGTTTCCAGTACAATTGTCGCTATTTATTTTGTTCATCAATTGTACTAAAGACAAAAATGCTTGTACTTAGGGGTGCACCATTTGATTTTCAGGGGGGGCATGGAAGTTGGGGTCGAGTCAAGTTGTTGTTTTTCGGCGGCAAAGTTTTTTTTTATTACATATTTTATGTTTTTCTTTACCTTTGAAGTAGTAGGGTAAAGTTGTTTTTTTTTCTTACTCATCTTTGGGTCAAGATTTTTTTTTTCACGGCCTTGGGCGGCAAAGTTTTTTTTTTTTCAAAAAACTTCCATGCCCCCCTTATAATCAAATGGTGCGCCCCTTATTTGTACATCAGTCCTCTCCTTCGAGTTGTTTCTGCTTAGTCTCTACATTGTTGTATTTTATGTGCTTTGTTTATTTAAATTAAAAAATGAACAGATGTAAGAATTATTTTAAAGGTGCAATTCATGATTTTGATGTGGCCTCTTTTCTTGCTAAACAAATAGAAGAGTACAACATAAATATATACTGAAAATTTCACTTGATTCCGACCGTTCGTTTCCAAGTTACACGATTTTCAGCATTTTGAAAATCCCCATAGTCTACTGTGTTGTAATTACTGTCAGGGCCCCCAACAATAATTAGAAAATGACACATTTTCTCACTTTTCTCAAAAATGCAAGCACATATGAAAAAATGGTTTGGGGATGGTAACATATACCAGTTGAGGATTATTATAAGCTAAAAAAATTATATTTGATAGAGGTGGCCTTGAGGGTGAAAAGTGGATCATGAATTGCCCCTTTAATCCTAATTACATAGGCCTACACCTTATCCTGGTAGTAAGGAGTTAATTTTCTTACCATTCCTGTTTCCTTGCCTACCCATATTTTCCTTGTTTTCTCCTGTTTTCTATGTGAGGGATATTATTCCCGTCCTGACTATCGATCCACCTGTTACAATCCAATAAACAAAAATATTATTTTCAAATTGGTTATTTGGTGCAATACTAGTACCCTGAGAAGATACAGAGAAATCATTCAAAATTTTTAAAAAATCAAAAGTGCAATGGTTCCTTTTTCACATCATGAACGTTTCACCTTTTTTCAAATCTTGAAATTTGATGAACGTGACAAAGTTATTTTTAGGCAATTTGTACCAGAAAATTTCATTACAATTGACCATCCAGCCATTAGTATATAAGGTCATTTATACCTTCAAGTCCACTCTTGGGTTGCTGTCAAAAGTTTCTCTTTTTTACATCTTTAGTTCAGTTGAATGCTTGGGTATTGTCTTATGTTATTCCGCCCTTAAGCTTTAGAGTTTTACTTAAGACTTATTCAATGCTAAAATCCCTGGGCAAGGAGAGGGCAATAAGTGATATAGCGTGAAAGTTGTTTGGGGAATATTGGGAAATATAAGCCCTTCATTTAGACTGTGGGAAGTTGACCTTAAAACGATTCTTGAAAATTGTCCTCTTGTTTAAAGTGTTAATAATACCCTTGAAACTTTGCACGTTTTTTGTTCCTTTAATGAAACACTGACAATGGGGCTTTATAACGTTACATTGCCATTGGGAGGAGTTTGAGATTACATTTTATAACTTTTGAGCTTTTAATAGTTCAAGATATAACTCAGTCAGAATTGGCAAGGTAAGATGTATGTCAATGTTAGACAGGAGGTATAATCATTCTTATAATATTCTTTGGTTTATTGCTACATGTTTGGAACAATAATATGATGTATGATTCTTTGGGGAGGCATACGTGGGGTACATAACATCATTTACAGGAAGTAAAACACAAAAACATGTCATAAATTTGGCCACCTACTATACTTTTTTATTATTTTTTCCAACTCTTTGAGGGGTGTAAGCACATTACTCAATTTTACGTTTTTGCAAATTTATTTTGTACCATAACTTTTTAACAAAGTGCTTAAAGTTAATAAAAGTATACATTTTCAGAAAGAAAATTTTACAAGGAACACGATGGTGATGTTGATTTTTGACCACATTTTTTGAGAAAATCACAAAAAACACATTTTTTGGCCATTTGGGCTTTGGGGACGAGCT
>JXSR01S004780.1:262939-298130 GCA_000969725.1 Ophiothrix spiculata
GCTATGTAAACTTTTTACAATTCATCAAAGTTTGGTATCATTTTGAAGGTTTTTGAAAGCTCTACGATTTCATACCAAAATCATTAGGAAAGATGTTTTGCAAACCTCAGAAAATCAAATTTTATGACCAGAACTGGGTTATGTAGGCAAAATCATGGAAAGACCCAATTTATCCATTTTGGTCAAAATATTTTTATGATTCCGAAATTTTAAATTGCATTTTGGAAAGTTATGAACAAGGTACATTAACTAGGTAATTTGAGTGAAGGCCCTGTGGGGAAACACAAAACCCCGAATTTCCCCTAACCGGACTGAAACCGGATCGGAAACATTTTTAGAGAGCTATATTTTCAGGTTTGTTACCGTCCGGGAAGAATATAAAACCGATATCATGTCAACATCTACAACTTTGCAGAATAGTATGAGCTCACAACAAGCTACCAGGTATGAACTGAAGATGATAGCAAATCAACAATGCATTGGAAATTAAAAATGCACATTGCTACAAAATGTACCCTATCCTCTGATTGTTCTTAGACTGGCTTTCTTTTATGACCATCTTGCCTCAAGTATAGAAACTTTTAGCCAGGATTTGAAAGTAGGGCGTCCAAATTCGCGGCCGGGCAAATAGGCCGGCTTCAATCAAAACATCGTGACGTCAGCATCATTAATATTCATAATTGACAAAGAAGTCAAGGATTATGTTCGCGCTAGTTTGTAAACAAAATGGCAACTCACTGGGGAACGAACGAAGAAAAAACGCAATATTAAACCCATTTTAAGTTCATAAAGTACAATAAATTGGTCAGATTTTGTGATGATGATGATTATTGAAGATGAATTCTAACATTCAACATCGAATTTCATATGGTAAAACGTATTTTTGGACGCCTTATTGGATGGCCTATGCATTTTACAGGGCTTGACGGCTCTCTGGCTTAAAGCTTGCTGGAAAATGACTTTTGGATAGCCAGTGTGGATATTGACTAAGGCTGTAGGCAAATGTTTACTTAGTCTCTAGGTCAGCTACATGAACATTACAATTTTAATTGCTCTCATTTGCATAATTCACTTGAAAATAACAATCACAATGAAAAATTATGGGTCTTGATTACTTTCAAATCAAATAAAGCAATTAGCAAATGACTAGGTTGATACTTTGAAAGAAATGAAAAGGTTTTTTTATTGTATCGCTAGTTATGACTATGTAAACATTACACTCCCTTTCCTTTGTTTACGCTTGGCGACAATTAACCAACATTCAATTCAAAGTTCTCTTATTGTCATGTTTGGTTTCTAAAGGATTTCCTCTGTTTTGGTGTTGTTATAAATTAACAAGCAAGTTTCATCATGGTCACTTCAGACAGATGAGTTATTTGGATTGGTTTAAGGTGGTATTAAAGGCAAAATGAAGTTGCTCTGACTGAGATAAAAAAGAATAGGCCTGTTGCAAAGACCTAAGCAAAAGAATCTTGATTCCAAAATTTGAGCCAAATCGGACAAACGGTTTTTGATATATTGCTGTTTAAAGTTTCTTTGTATTCTATTGTTTTTGCCAATATATTGATGAAGTTAATGAGGAAAACTGGCAAAATGTGCTCATTAATATTAATTTTTGCCAATATTTTCCCAATATTTTATGAATAAACCTTCATACTACCTTTTATAATTTTAACTTGAAACTTTGCCAATGTGTTTCTATGACGTAAAACTTTAATGTATGATTTACCCGCCAATCTAATTTGCATATTTGCATAATTAATTAGCTTTTTGTATAATGCTCATTAATTATGCAAATATGCAAATTAGATGGGTGGGTAAATCATATGTTAATGTTTCTAATTTCCAAAAACATCCTTTCGATCCACCTTAATTGAGTCTAATTGTACCACAATAAAGCAAGCACTTGAAGTCTGTTGGTATTTAGTCCAAGAGCTATCCCACTGGTTTCATGTTCATATCACAGGCTTTCATCATAGGTTTGAGGATCTATGGTTCAATCAAAGGATGTATGAAATTTATTGAAATAAGATTTGAACTAAAGCCCAAATGAATGACTAATGCCAAAATTGACAGGCAGTGGCAGACAGACCATTGCCACTGCCAATATTTATGAGACACCGGCAATACCAGCCTGTCTTATGAATATTAACGAGCGGTAAACCCCGCCCGTAAACTCCCATATTTGGTCATAAATAACAACACGTGACCGGAAAAAACCTCGATCAATAATAGGATACGAATAACTGTACAAAAAATAATTTTTTAACAAGAAGAAGTGGGGTTCACGCGTGAACCCCAACAGATTTAGAGTAATATAATTATGTTTAATTTTGTGACACTGCTTTTGTAATTTATTTGATCAATGTAAACAAATGAGTTTTTGGAATATTTTCAATACACAGTTCGCGGCTCTGCCAATTGCGATACACGTAGAATGTATCCCTAAATTTGCGTTTAGAAATTCCTCAGCCTAAATCAAGAAATCGTGTCCTATACCGCCTGAAAATTGACTAGGAACTTGATGATTGGACATTCTTCTGCACTTTCTTTCAAGCTTAGAATTATATCATGATATTAAATAGTCATTTAATGGATCAATTAATTGGCAGGGCAAAAGTGACAAATTATTTGCTGGCTGCTAATTGGTCCAATGTTCTTAGCACCTTGGAATGAATAGCATGGTTGGAGATTTTTATAGCTATTAATTTTGGAAGGGGGAAATTACCCATTCACGAGGATACTATTTAAGTAATGAATTGATACTTGTTAACCACACTCTGCAGAACTAGTCCTGAATTATTGTTGTAAGCAAGTCTTGATGAGTATGCCTAGGCCTATAATGAGCTGTAGTTGTCAAGTTTAGTGATGAGCTGTCAAGTTTAGTTGTTAAAGGGGCAATTCATGATCCACTTTTCATCCTCAAGGTCACCTCTATCAAAATATGCTTGCATTTGTGAGAAAAGTGAGAACATTTGTCATTTTCTAATTACTGTAGCCCAGACAGTAATTATAACACAGGAGCCTATGGAAAATGCTTAAAAAATTGTAACTTCAAAACGAATTGTAGGAATCACATAAAATTTTCAGGACACATTTATGTTGTACTCTTATTTTTATTTAGCTAGAAAATAGTTGAGATTTTCATCACAGCAGAATCATGAATTGCACCTTTGAGGTTGATATTGATTTGATAATGCATGTGTTCGTTCATCTCGAACCAGCTGTAAATGTAGCAAACTGGTTCTTTTTCTATGTGAAATAGGCCTACATTGTACATGCAAAGGTTGTGATTCTGCAAATCCATTTCTTGCAGATTTACAATCTTATACTTGCTTGAGAACACCTGCAAAATTTCTTTGAGGAATATGATCCGAATTATGAAGAATATATGCTAGGCCTATTTGAGGACCAGGAGGTTAAATTTGTGGCTGGTCACTGGTCAGAGCCTAGATTTTGGTTAGAGATGATCCCAAACCAAATGTTTATGAACATACATTAAGCATGGAAAGTTAATAAATACAAAAATTGTGAAATCTGGAAGACACCCTACTCTATTTTCTTTCACCTGAAAGGTCAAAAACATCATCAGGGCCTATGTATGCTTTGGATGTGCTTTGTGCAATTCAAAAATTATGAAGTCTGGAGGACACCTTCTCTATTTCTTTCACCAGAAAGGTCAAAAACATCATTAGGGCCTATGCTTTACCTGGACGTGTTTCGTAATTTTATGCATTTTTTGCATGTTTTCATGTTTCATTCAAAGACACCTTGAAATGTATTGCAAGCTGGTATAGGAGGTAATTACCATTTGGAGGCATTTTTGATTCTTTGCCAAAGTTATTCATGATATATTTAACCAATTTTCTATTTGAATATACTTGACTAGAACCCAACGGGCTAGCAAGAAGAATGCATGCATGCATTGCGCCTATCTGCTATATTATTCTTTCTTATTCAAATGTACAAGTTTCTTGCATTCTCTCACGGTCAAGTGTTGCATATTTGGCTCTTAGCTAGAGAGATACACAACAGCAGTAAAAGCTTGCTTACAGGCATGATGTGACTAATACCATATTTTTTTCTCTAAATATATCATTTGGCTCCAGATTATAGCAGAAATTGTAGACTTTTGGCTCCATATTTCATTGCTTCAATATTTTGCTTTCAAAAGGTCTCTGACTTCTAACACTATTTCTGTAAAAAAAGTACAATAAAAAAAGTTAAATCTTGGAGTCGGACCTTGGAAGATCTATTTCCAGCCAAGTGTTATGCTTTAACTTGACTACACGTGTGATCAGGCTCTACCCTTAGATGTCCTATACCGCCTCTGGCGTAAAGCCACTGGGATTCGTGGAAAATACAACTTCCGGGGTAGATCAGTAAAATTATTTTCGTAATTGGTAAAAAAATATGATAACATAATAAAAAGTGGGGTTCACGCGTGAACCCCAACAGATTTAGAATAACATAATTATGTTGATTACTATAAGAACACTTTTGTAATTTTTTGAGGAAAGGTAAAAATATGATCCTTAATTATTTTCTTCAATACGTGAGTCATGTGACCCAATAGGAATACACGTAAATCGTACCCTAAATTTGCATTTTAGAAATCCCTCGTCCCTAAATCTATTGGATGCTATTTATCGTGTCCTATGCCGTCTGATCTAGGTCTTTAATTTGGTGCAGGAAATCCCGACTTCCTGCTAAATGTCTTGAAGAAAAAATTGTGTCTTCTAATTGTGTCATTAATTGATTCTAAATAGAGTCAATTGTCCACCTATTCCATGCGAGTCAAACGTTGCAAAGCTTTATTTTGAAACTAATAGTTGAAGTAGAAAATGGTAAAAATTTATATTTTGAATGATAACACTACTAAAAGTATTTTGGTCTCACCTAAGGAAGATTGTATGTGAGGGGGGTGTAGATGTTGTGTGAGGGTGTTGAAGAACAAGTTCAACATAACCCATTTATGACAGTGACGGGTAGGTGTTCAATCAAGTAGGCCTACATCATATCCAAGATGTAGGCCTATGTTAAGACTTGATCTACAAATAACCGATCCTCAAAGAGATGTGCCCAATGTCACATGACCAATTAATTTTGAACTATGCTTTGAATTTGATTAAAAACACTATTAAAATGTAAACAAAAGAAAACAAACAACTTAAAAAATATTTTCAAAAGATCAAAATTCTCAAAGGGAAAAAAAAATTAGAAATCTGAAAATTAGGTATGGTATACTTTTGTACAGTAAAAACTTTTTTCCAGTTTCCAAAAATAGGGGCGGGTGGTTGAGGACATGTTTTTTTATGTGTGTGTTTTTTTTTGGGGGGGGTGCTTATGATCTAATAGTCACAACGATAGTCCCAGATTTGTGTATTTATATTACATTGCCATAACAACAGGTCATAAAGAGGGCGTTTTCTGCGCTATCATGGTATCTTCCTTGAGGAAACATTTCATGGTGTATTACCATGCTGTTCAGTTGATCCATGATAAGCACTGTGTCTGCCAGAAATATGATGCATCAAGCACAGTTTAAGAACAAGTGTTAACAATTTCTAACCTGGATTTAGAGCAAACAGTTGCAGAATTTTGCAGCGTAAATCATTAATTACATAAAATAAGGAGTACCTAAGAAAAATGATTAGTTTGTTAATTTCTGAAATTTAACTGATTGATTGAAGTTACTTGATCCATTGAAGTTACAACTTAATTATTAAATCAATTTATTTTATATTTGTTATAATTGCATAACTTGGTATTATTTAATTGTCCCCAATTGGCTACGTATATTTCACATGAGTGAGTCAAGGAATACTTCAATTTAAATCATTAAGTACCATGTTAGAAATTTAATTAGTAATATCTGAATAAAGTTTTGAGCAGTGTGACCATTGATTCTCTGGTGTGACCAAGTAAATATTGATCAACTCAATTACATGGATGCCCAATGTACTTTTTGCTCTGTTTTGTCTGCTTCAAAGACATACTGGGTGTGTTTGGCTTGACTATGACCTTCCCAGCTGACCTTTGCTAGCTTAATTCAGCTTAATTTTGTCTCTTAATTCGTCCTTAATTACTTCCTCTCTTGGCAAGTGCAGTGATCTTGATGAGATCTATGGTGAGAGGAAATTCCTCCCAGTATTGCCTCCAGCAATCGGCCATCTTTGAACCTGGCCTGGCATATCACCATTTTCCCTAAATGTTAATTTTGTTTACTGTAAAGCGGGAAATTTTCACGGGGGTTTAATTTTTGCGCTCTACACGGTTAATCAGCCAACCGCGAATTTTGAACGCCACAAAAATAATGCTTTTACATTGACCTCAATGTGTATTAACTTGAAAACGCAAATTTAAAACCCACTGATATAGCCAGAACTGGTTAAATCGCGAAAAAATAACCCCGCGAAAATATTCTGCTATACAGTATTTCACTGAGAAGTAGTTTTGAGAAAATTCACTTGAAAAAAACTTTGTAAACTAGTATAGTATCAAAATAGCAAGATATAAAATTCTTTAAGATGTAATTTAAAGAAATCAAAATTTCCATGCAGTAAAACTTTCCCACTTTACAGAATTTTATCTTCAACTTGCCAGGTATGAAGAAGGTGATCAATATGCCTTGCACTCACAGGACAGGTTCAGCTCTCCAAGTATGCCCCCTCCTTCAACTACAAGTTTACTTCGTCCTTCAGGCAGATTCAGGTCAATTTTGCAGTGGATAATTATAAGTTAATTTGGTTATTTCAAGGATGTAACATATAAAAATAGATAGTGGTTTGATTGAATAAGATTTGGTCAAGTACTGTGTGTATTTATGGTGATAAAAACGGATGAAGTGTCATGGTGAAAATATGGTGTAGCCAGGAACTAGTTTATCTATTCCAGGTGTAGATCTATCAAATTACAGGGTATCAATGCAATAATGGCTGCACTTTGGTGTTTTAAATGTTGTAGGCCTATAGAACTTGGTTGGTATAATTCAAGGTGTAGGATCCGATTTCATTCACATCCCAGGGCTAAACGGGAAATATTTCATTTTTGATGTCAAATTAAAGTCCATATTTTTCTATTTTAAATCCAAAACTTTACCTTTAGATTCTTAATAGTTTTTGAGATGTGGTATGAAGCATAAAATTAATTGGTATAGGCCTCCGTATTTCTTATTCATTGATTTACATAACAACCTCATCCCCAGAGTTGTAGGCCTATACTTTGTTTTGCCTCTGATGCTGCAAATAAAGAAGCAACCGAAGGGTCAAACTACACAAAATGCATTTCAGAAACCAAGGTCAATTAGTTAAGTAAATTATAGGCCTACACATATTGAAATAGAGGCCTACACCTTTAACTTTTGGAGAAGGTTTGTCTGAATGTATTGACCTTCATAAAACCACTTTTTTGTGTTTTTTCCTCAAACCATGATACTGACATTGTTGTTGTTGTTGTTTATCAGCCTTGAGCAGCTAAACAGGATGTCATGGTGGAAAGTTGAGTCATTTTAATTGATGAAATTGAACCTCACCAGGAGGTTGATGAAAATGACCGAAAGGGTTTTAAACCTGCTGTAAGTGGTCAAATAAAGTTTACAGGAATAGCAAATGTGCCCGGGGGGGGGGGGGAGGCACCCAACTTTGGTTTTGGTGCAGCCCGATATCTGAAACCCTAGTCTAGGGAACGGAAAAGGGGGTCTAGAACAGAACTAGTTTTTTGGGCAAAATTTGGGCTCTGGAAGCAAAAATTTTCAAAATTTTGCTTGAAATGGGGGTCTTGAGAACTAAATTTCAAAAAATGAGGCTTGGTAGTTGAAATTTTTTGAGAATAAGGCTTGCGAACTAAAGTTGTGCTTGAAATGGGGGTCTAGGGAGCGGCAGACAAGGCATGAAAAAGGGGTCTTGAGGGCCGCACATACCCGTATCACCTTTCTAGGTCAGTGCCCCCACCCACCGGGCGAATGTTCCTTGTGTACTTGCCTTGCCAAAACAATCACAGGGAGTGGGTGTCTTAGTGGAATTTGCTAGATATTTCATCAGAGAACATTCTATTATATCAACCCACATCTTTTATTTCTTTTTGAAATAATATCCACTAGGCATGAATTGAATTTGACATCTAATCACAAGCCAGGTTATGTTGAAGTTCTTCTGGTGTGAACCATGTTTTGAAAATGTTCTCAACATAATATTTGTGATGTCAATGTAAGGTAGCCAGTCAATTTAATTATTCCCCCCCCCCCTTCTGACCCTTTACCAAGGATATATTCTAGAAATTTTAAAAAAATCAGTTTTGGTGAATCAAAAGAATTTCAACCTATGGGTGCCTATAAAAGGCCCCCATTACTTCACTTATTTTAGAATCATTAAATCATTTTACACCCAACATTATTAATGTCTACCTGTAAGACATTATTATCCAGAAGCTTACAAGTTTTAACACTTGTTAAAATAATACTATCATCATCTTAGAATGTAATCATTTTGAAACTATTTTCAAACTGCTCATTGACCTCCACAATAGGAAATGAACTCATGGCAGGCAACCAAAAACCCTTACATAGCATGCCAGGCAGTTCTTAGGGGCGCACCATTAGATATCCGGTGGGGGGGAGCTGGAAGTTGGGTTCGGGGTTGATTTTTTTTTTTCGCATCTCATTCGGAAACAATTTTTTTTCTGGAAATTACTGTTTTTCTGCCTATTCCTTGTTCAGAGGGGAATTTTCCTTATCAATTCAATTCAATGGCAAACTTTTTCAAATTGAAATTGTGTCTGTTGAAAATTGATATTCTCTTCTGAGTGTATTACATTAATGTAGGCCTATGTACTGAATATGGTCTGATTGTTTAAACTGTTCATTTTTTTCTAACCTTTATAGATTTTGGTACCAAGATATTGGGTCATATTTTTGCATTTTTATGCCGGGAACATGTTTTGTTTTGTTTTAGAACTATTATAGGCCTAAGTGAAAATGTGTATATAATTAAATTACACAGCAAAGCTCTGAAACACTAAATTGCTTGTATAATCCAAATGGTTGTTCCAATTTATCTGAAATTATAAACTTTAACCTCTTTATTAATACTGTAAACGGGCAAATTTTCGCGAGGGTTTAATTTCCGCGAATTTCGCGAGTCAACATCTAACCGCGAATATAACACCTCGCGAATACATTCAGTTTATGTGTAGGTCTATGTACTAAAGCTTTGAAACGCTAATTTAACACGCGCGGAAATGTCGTGATTGTCTGATTTCGCGAAAAATTCTGCTCGCGAAAATATTCCCGTTTACAGTATCTCAATTTTGCCCAGTTATTTTTTTCCTATGATGTTATGATCCTTTTAATAAATAAATAAATAGGACCTAAACAAATACATAAACAGAAAAAAATGAATAGTTTTGTAAATAAATGATATGACAACATTTCCTAGCTGGAAATAATTATTGAATTGTTGAAGGGCGGGAGTGCAGTTGTAACCAAATGGTCATTTTTATCTCTCAACAGCGCAGGAAGTTGGATCATATGCTTTGCGGTTTAAGGCAAATTATTTTTACTGAGTAAAAATATTCACACTTATAAATAAATCCAATGATTTCATTTGCTGGTTGAAAATCATATCAATATCATTTGTAAAATATAAATAAAGTCAAAAAAATCAGGACTGTTTGCGTGGGGAAAGCATGGTGTGATACACGTAGGGGCTTCCTCAAGGAACGTTTGGCCAGTTTCCAGGGCCTTAACTAACAACACTCACAAAAGTGACACTTGTGTATAAAGTCGGATCTAGTGATTCATATCTGCTCAGACTGATAATGTCATACAGCTTTGGATCTCAACTTGCGGAATGATCGGAGACATGATCTCATTCTTGCTCTAGGACTTTGTTAACATTAGATGTCTGTATATGTGGATGTCGCTTGTTTGAAATACTCTTGGAATTATTGTTTACATACTATGGGGATTTTAAAAGATCTTAGTAAGGTAGGTCCGTGTTGTGTGTGATTCCAGATTGATCATGGTCAGTTTGATTTAGACTATGCTCACAATACTTTGTACAAACAGTTACGAACATTGTTAAGGACCACTCGCAGCAAGCGACGCGCTCGCTTAGCTTGCTGCCCGCCATTCTTCTAGATGGACTAAGCACTGTTTGTGCAATGTATTGTGGCTATAGTCTTGTTGATCTAATGAAAAGATTTAGTCAGTGTTTTGGTGATAAAGTGTCCATCTGGCTGAACAAAGTAGGCCCATACCTCTTCTCAATTGTTTCTTTTCATATAGAACCTCAAATATTATAGGTGTAATAAAATACAGCGTCCGTGTGACTAAGCGTCCTAGGTACTATTCAATTGTGTAGAGCGCACTTATACATGTGCGATCAATGAATCATTGATTGAGACTTATTTCATGTAGTTCAATTTGACCCGGACTCCTGGTTATGGGAGATGATCAGTCTCATTACATAGGCCTATACCAGATGATACATTGATCATGTTTCGTCATTGCGCTGTTGTTAGTGTAGCCTATTTCTTAAAGTTTGCTGGTATAGAGCAGGGGCATTTCAACTTTTTTTGAAGGAGCTTCAAATTTGTGAGATGAGTGTAAATGATGTAAAGTATAAAATAAAGGACTTTTACATATGTTCTTTTTCTTTTAAGCAGTACTCAAAGCTCAAAAATGTGGAGCACAACTTTTCTTTTTAATAGTTTTAGTTTTGTTTCATAAATCGAGAATCGTCGATCTGTTTTCCATTCACATGATACATACCTACAGGAACCGAAAGTATAAAAACCCTAGATATATTGTGTATATCCCACTCTATTAATAGCTTGTATAATCAATGCCTTTTTTAGACAAGGGAATCTTATATGAAATTCAAGCATATGAATAAAAACGAGTTTCAATTTACGTCCAATATCATTTGTTATCATGGAATCATTCGAAGCAAACGTTATGACTTTAGATATTATGAAACATGTATTTGTAATACATTTGAATGCCCAAGATGAAGGACTAGGGCTAAATGAAGTAAAAGACTTGGATGTTCTTACACAACTTGCTGATAATTTACTTGAGTATATTGATAAGAAAAAGAGGAGCTCTGTGCTTGCAGAGGAACATGTTGAGGAGGATCAGGTAAAACTCGAGGACATGGCCTAAAAGTATGTAGGCGTATATTTGTGAGCCTATGCGAAGTCACAAACTTAGGTTCCTACTGTATGTAGCATCAAACTTGTAGGTCTACATGCAGATCCAAAACTGGTTTCTTTTAGTGGCCACAAATGGCAAGTGTCTTTATTTTAATAGAGCCAAGGCTTTATAATTAAATCAGTGGTCATTTGATGCTATTTTTATGTCATTTAATTCACATTAAGTTCTTTTAATATGTCCTGTGACTTTTGTTAGTTACAAGGTCTTTCTATGGAAATGGGAGTTGAATGGCAAATTTAACACACTGATAATAATAATACACAGTTTTGAGACCAATCGAGATACAATTTAGAATATCTCTGTAAGCTAAACATGTGTTAGTGTTTTGAAATTCCAAACATATAATTTAGTTTCCCTTAAAACCATCACGTATCATAATTCTAATTATGTTAAGCTTTAAACAGTATTTAGAAATATGGTGTATGGTAAATGTCTGAATACTTATTTCAGTGTATTTACTAAACAGACAACTCAGGACCTATGTAACCATAGGTCACTCAGTTCAACATTATTTAATCAGCAATATTTTAATTCCAGCTATCAGTCGCGGATCTAGGATCTTAATTTTACGGGGGGCGGAGGGTGTCTTTTTCAGCTTTTTAACAAAAAAATTGACCAAATTAGGCTGATTTTGTAGGATTTTGCCAATTTACGTGGGGCGCACGCTCCTTCCGCTCCCCTCCTGGATCCGCGGCTTGCTATGATGAGTATGAATTGATGTGTTGATTCTGGTCAGTTCGATGATTAAATGTGACATTTTCTCTTCTTTTTTTGCTGCAGGCTTTGGTCTTTGAAGATGGCAATCTCAACTCAGGAACACTAGAAGCATTTATCCAACACATGGTGCCATCCACAGACTATTACCCTGACGTAAGTTGCTAAATTTCCTCATGCAAGCATCAGTTGGAGTCTTGGACCTAACCCCCCTCAAGCCGTCACTCCATTTCATTTATGATTTTCATTATCCTATATGTCTCATTCACATTACAGTCATAAAAATAGTGTGAAGATTCACTTTGAACATATAAAATATGTTGGAGTTTCATTGTGCTCGTTACAAGATTTGACGTCGCTTTGACGTCGAATAGCCGAAAGTGGACCTACGCCATACACAGCATAGTGGTCTAAAAATAACTTGTGTTGAATTTCGTGCGTGGTGAAAACAATCAATACTTCAGCCAGGCATTCCCTCATTTTCTTTCTTTTTTAGCGAGAAGGAAATCTGTGAAATTATGAGGTGTTTGTCATCTTGTTGTGGTTTGAATTCCACACATCTCACATGATTTTGGAATCAGAAATATTTTGAAAATTTGCTAGAATCAATCAAAATTTCCGAGAGCCGTCGTTTTTACCATTGAGTTGAATGGGGAGTCGGCAATTGTTTTCACCGCGCTATATCGGAAAAAGGTCCCGGATGTAAACAAGACGCCCGGGTGTCCTCACTTGCCTATATCTGATGACTTCAAGCAGGGAAAGTTCAAGTCTACCATTGATGCCTGCATTAAGAAAGAAAATGGGGGAGGAATTGTTTTGACAATCAGGTTTTGAAAGCTTATCACTTCGTCAATTTCAAGAAATCTGGAAGCATCACATGGTGTCATCCACAGACTATTACCCTGACGTAAGTTGCCCCTTTTCCTCAAAAATTGATACCGAAGATGTGCATGTTTGTAGGGGTGTCTTGACAGTTGGCAGTACTCATCACAGGAATGATGGTGATTTCAATCTTAGCTTTTATCAGTTCATGTACCAACCACAGACTAGAGGAAAAATTTGAGGTGGGAGGGTGTTTACTTACGTAAATGTTTGAGTGGTCATCACATGTCCATGGCAATGTTATAGTACCATACAGGGGTTAGTACCCGCTATCTCTCGTGGTAATTGAATTTGGAAGTAACAACCATCGCATAAATGCCAACAGTCAGTGTAGATTTGCCCTTATGTAGGGTATGTTTTCTTGATACAAAATGAGTCTTATCACATTGGCACCAAAAGGATAGATATGGGAGCACTTTAAAACTCAACTGGCGATTGAAAGGCAAGCAGCCAGAACCGCCAGTTCTGGGCGGTCAGCGCCCGGGGTCAGTGACTGGTTGAATTTTGAAGCGTTCCCTTTAGAGCAGTTTTTGCATTCAGGTTGTATGATTTGATGACTGAACATCACATGGTTTTCTTTACATACTATGGGGATTTTCTCCTTGTTTCCTTGGGCAAGAAACTTTGCTGTATTTGCTCCGTGGTCGGACAGTCACGTAAAGCCGTGGGTCCCCTGTACGAATAGACTCCTTCATGGGGTATGCATGTTATGCAAGTACTTGTATCATTGATTGATTGATTGATCGATATCAGTTCTTCATCATTTTTCAATCACCATTGTTTGTACAAATTTCAAGTCTCGCTCATCTAGCCAATTCAGTAAGATTTTTGGCTTGCTTTACAATGCAAAACTTTGGCTAGGAAAAAAAAATTGGAAGTGGATATCTATAGACCTATTTGTCATAATATATCTGGCACCTATATTAAGCTTAAACTGAATCATGACAAATTTCAAAATTTGAACAGTGAAGCAATTGTGATTGTAAATTAAGTCGAAGTTGATAACATGAACATGTACATCTGTTAATAACACAAAAGTTCTGATAGTCTAAAACTTATTTAAAACAATTAGGCCTATATAGTAAAAATTGAAATTGGAATGGTGTTTTGCAGTGTGCTGTTCCAAAAATGAAATCAATTAGCCTGTTTCTACTCAAGTATGCTCACCCGGGTAATGCCGATTAAGTTTAAGAAACCCGGGTTAGTCATCCAGTAGAAACACAAAATAATCGGTTTATTCAAAATCTGTGTACAATGTAAGACAATTACCTGTGTATTGTACCCACCTCTGGAGGTGGTTATTGCTATTTAAATAACGTGTCGCAATCCAGTAGAAACGGTACCGGTTATGAAAATCCGATTATCACAATGCATCGACGCGCAAAAGGTCAATCAACCTGTACTTTCCGTACATCCGGTGTACACGGTATTTCATCAAGTGAAACAGAGCAGTGTAAGTGCAACACGGGATTCTTATACATTAAACATGATCGGTTTATATTTATATGAGTAGAAACAGGCTATATAATTCACAAATTTTGCAACTGCAATGCATACATGCTTGATTCTGTGTATTTGAAGTTCATTTTAATCCCCATGTAGGAACTTTGTTGTTCTTGTATATTTAGGCCTCATTCATTTTGGACCCTGCAACTTCCTCTTCACAGCCATTTCTGAAAGCCTAAAATCCCCTTTATTTGAAAGTCAGCTCGATCAATTTTAACAAAAGACAATGAAAATTTGTCAACAATTGCATAGCATTCATTTCCTGAAGCAGTCGCAATAATTGTGAAATAGTTGCTTTCAATATCAAAATCTGACACATCTTTCCTGATGTTACAAAGTGGTTGACACAAACGATTTGAATTGTCCCAATTTCTACCAGTTTTCTATTAGTCAATGTGGAGGGTTTACCCCACTTTGGTGAACAATAGTAAAGTGTTATCTGAGGTTTACATCACTTATTACAAATTAATTGTTCCAAATCAGATTAATTATTGTCTGTATCAAATTCCGCCATTGTTTAAGTATATACCACATTTTTGGTACATTCTATATTATCTGTATTTTGTTAACTGTTTGGAACCTCTATGTCCAGGGTCAATTGTTAGTCTATACTTCCGTAAAGGAAAAGGTATGGGTTAAATAGGCCTAGACTTATAAACAATTAGGCTTATTCATATGCAAATTACTTGGTTGAAGGGCATAATAGTTGTAAACAAAGCAAGACACTTTATGGAATAGATTAATTTCCCTTTCCCTGTTAATTAAGGGGCGCACCATTAGACTCTCAGGGGGGGGGGGAGCTGGAAGTTTTTCTAAAAAGTTGCCTCGACCCATTTTGCCAGCCCCCCTGAAAGTCAAATGGTGCGTCCCTAATGGACTCCAAGGGTACTGTAAAACAAGTTAATTTCACGGCAACTTTATTTCGCGAATTGAGAAATCATGCAGATTGCGCGGCAACTTAATTTTGCGAAAATGGGAAACTTTCCATTACTGTCTAGTATGTTATTGTTGTAATGCTGCATGATGATGAATAAGAGGTGGACACAAACATCTGGACAAGCTGTTGACAAGATATAGGAGGGGGTCTAAGTACATGTATCAACTATCATGATAATGGTGGTATTATTCCATTGGCTCATTTTAATCCAAAATGGAGGGTGGACCCTCGTTTTACTGTGCTACCGTTTCATTCAATTATGCTCTGTCTGGTAGGAGCGACCTAAATTTCATATGGGTTAGGTTTACGCACCAAAGCCTAAGGTGGTGGAGATATAGGCCTAAAGGTGAATTATTCTATTGACCCAACTGTCTAACTCCTGGACAGGGGGATAGGACGTGACATCATCAGATTTTGAAACTCCCATTAAAAAATCTTGAATTTTAACTAACGCTCAAAAATTTCATTTTATGCCCTTACTTAGTGTATAAACATATGCAGATTTGAAAACCGTGGGGGTTGGGATGTCGACCCTAGAAAACTTAAAAGATATTCTGATTATTTTAAAGAACTACTTTTCTTTTTATTTACGCATTGAAATATACGGGCGATACCATAGATGAATACCCATTAAATCTAAGTAAACAGTCAAGTAGACAGGCAAGTTATTGCGCGTCCATCATCGTCTGCTCCTGGATACCTTTTTTGCCTGTTAACTCCAATGCTGTATTCAGAGTCCAACGATTTCATCCCTGCAACATCACTTAAGGTCTATCGATACGCAGTCTTTATACATACTTTTAGCAGTGTGCGTTAAAATCAAAAGACTCAGTTGACGCAGAGCAATGTTGAGGTGATAAAATCTCACATGCACTATAAGAATTCAGTGGATTCCAGGCTTTAGATACATTTTTGTATGAAAGATGGTTATTAAAACCTATTGAATCAGTTATTCCGCAGGGTGCTAAAATCCAGTACGGAGGACCTAGAGATGTCAGTTAGGGCCAAATCATAGTCGGCCTCCAAACAAAAATTTTCCTACTACACATTTGGTCGTGACGTCACCAAATATTTGCCATCGAATTTAAACTATGAACGGGTAACAAACATTTGGTCCAATGTATATGGCAATTCAATAACATGTGCAATCTAGCGCGAAGTTTTATTTGGTCCCAACTCGGTGTTGAAGTTATTTTGTTTGGAGTCACTTGTCATTTTGACGTCACGACCAAATGTTTGGTAGGAAACATTTTGTTTGGAGGCCAACTATGATTTGGCCCTTAGTTTGTATTTTGATGTCTTCCTCACATTGTCATCAATCAATAGGTTTAATCATAGCTTCCTGGCTGTTAGGATAGAAGTGGCTATTACATTGTCCAGCAATGGGTGTCATCAATGTCTGCTCAGGAAGTAGCTAGAGTGTTTGCTCTTTGCAGGGATGTCATCAATTTGGTTACCTGCACTTCTTTCAATGCCAATGATGTGTTCATTGAGTGTTTGTAGAAAAAGTGAAGAGAAAGAATAAAAGGACATTTTCATATTAATAATTTCCGGTTGTTACAATAATCTTCAAAACTGTTTGAACTTGTTTCAAACATGAAAAGTAAACTGTTGAACCCTACATTGTAATTTTGCATATTCATGAAAGAGTGCATGTAGTTTTTACTGCAGATTGTCATGAATTTCAAGTAGTCCATCAAGATGGACCGTCCTTGCAAGAGACTGCGACACTCACTTGTGAGGTCCAGGTAGATAGACTATTTTGAAAGGGATCTTAATGAGCCTAGTCCATCTTTTGATGGACCTGTTACAATAGCAACCTGAAGTTGTCAAGCTTTTGCTTAAAAATTGTAAAAAGACTAATTATTTGCATAAACCATCAGGCCAGGTCCTATATTTTCGGTCAAATAGGTCATTGAAATTCCTGGAAATGCTGCTCCATAGCAATTAAAGAAGAGCAAGCATGAAAATTAAAAGGCCAAGGCCTTACAAGTTCAATTTCATTAACAATTTTGATTGGTATACAACACTAGTAGATTTTGTAATTGATAAAACAGATACAAGATGGATGAATCTCCTCTCCGGATCCCACAAGATGAGAGAACCAGGCACTGTTTACTAATTGTCTTGTTCGATTTCATTCTTGATTTATCATTGGACAAATAAATTGCAGACGAATTGAAAACTGATATCCATGAAAAGTAATTGGTAAAATTGCAAATAATATCTAGGCACGTACACACATTGTGTGATGGTATTTTGATTGTAGCACACACAAGCAATGTTTTGTATGCGTACCAATGTTCATCGGCAAGTTTAACGAGTCCCAGGTATATTCAGCGTTCATGGTTGGATGATATTGAACTTTGAATGCTGTATACCAATATATGGCCATAAAATCATGATAAAATGTAGACTGAACATGCCTAGCAGAGATTTGTTATTTGCTAATGAAATAATAAATGCCTTGGTTTTTTTCAATATTCCCTGGATGATAACATGTACAAGTAGGTCCCTCTGAGTAAGTCCTTGTATTTACTACATGGCAAACAAAATAATCATTCCTTCAATATTTGTGAATGACTAGTCCATTCAAATGAACCTTAGGCCTAAAAAAAATGTTTGATTGGCGTAACCCGACCTACCCTAATTTTACCACCCACCGACCCTAGATTTTATTTTATAGAGCATGGTAAAAAACCTCAAAATCCCAAATTTAATGGGAATCGATTCATGGGAGCCCAAGATATGGCTTGTAGGACATTCAAAATGACAAATAAAAGATGTGTTACAGAAAAAGTGAAGATGTTTTTGTATATGTGCCATATATATTGTGTTCTTGTATGTGAAACATAGACTTAGAAAAATAAAAAAAATTATTAAAAAAAAAAAAAAAATCCGACCTACCTACCCTATTTTATTTTCTATGTTACGCCAATCAAACAATTATTATTTTTTGGCCTTATTTGCAACAAGTGATCACTGCAAGCAGGCTTGCCTCATGAGTTTGCCAAGATGGACACAACACAAATTACTACAAATTGCACAGAGTTAGGGGCGCACCACTAGATTTCCAGGGGAGGAGCTGGATGTTTTTTGAAAAAAAAAAATCTCCCTCCACAGGCAGAAGAAAAAAATTCCCCCTGAACTTGGAATAGGCAGAAAAACAGTAATTTTCAGGTTAAAAAAAATTTGTTTCCGAATGGGGCGCGAAAAAAGAAATCAACCCGAACCTAACTTCCAGCTCCCCGCTGGAAATCTAATGGTGCGCCCTTATCATTGTAGAGAGTGATCCAAACACAACCACTCAGTTCAAGTTGTTGTCACTTTCCATTCATAAAGACATAGGCTCCACCAGAACCAATGAACACACATAATAGAAAGTCAAACATATTTTTTAAAAACAAGTTTTGTTGATTAGAATCATTCACATTTATCCTTTCATATCAGAACAATTTTAAAGAATAAAAACATCTTTAATTTCTACAAATGGGATGCCGGGTTCAATTGACCAAGGTTTCCAAATTCCCCATACTTGACATCACTATGTCAATAACCGCCTTCTAAAACGCCCTGATCTCACCTGCAAAACTGGTAAGTGGATGCAAGTATTTTATCAAAGGAGCCTTCAATTTCCTCTGCACTCTGCCATGACTTGGGCTGATTTTCCTAAACAATGTAGTGTTTTCATATCAAATTAGAGAACATTACTCTACCTAAGCTTGAATTTATGTACAAAGTAAATTCTTCCAGAAGCACAAGTCATTCTTCACTTCCATACAGTTTAATTGCTCTAGACTGCCCAATGCCAAGTTCATGAAGGTGATGAGAGATGTACTTTGTCTTAGAAGATTTGCTTCAAACATAGATTGAGCAGTGAGATTGAGCACAGACAAAATCTATGGATTGAGTTACAACAATCCAATCCATAGAATTGAATTAACGAATCAGCTGAACCAAACTGACAATTCCCTCTCAATTTTGCTTCATAGGAATTACTTGGTCCTGCTTGGTCCTGGAATAGTTTGGGGTATGCTTACTCCGAACATTGACCATTGAGATCACTTTCAAACTGTATAAATTACCTTAGTCAGATGCAGGATCAAAAATCTATGGTTGCAGCCTATTTTAGCCCCAGACAGATATTTCTCACATAACCCCCCCCCCCCCCCCCCCCCCCCCCCCCCCCCCCCCCCCCCCCCCCCCCCACCCCCCCCCCCCCCCCCCCCCTTTCCCTCATTTTCACCCAGCTTGTTGAGCCAGAGCAAGTTTCCCTAAAAGGTTCTTGAAATGAGCCATATGGACCAAATGACATTGACCTAAGAATTAAATAGCCCATGTAAAGATGGAGTGGATTTAGAGTCTAATACCCAGATGCAGCTCTTTGATGATGATAAGATTTTGAACTTGATTAGAAATGAGATGTTCATATCCTGATTATCATCTTATGTTATTATGGTATAGAAGGAGGTCATTTCATTGTGTAAATGAACTCTGTATGACCTTTGTTGGATTAAAATAATCTTTGCTGTCTTTCACAGTGCTTGGTGTCTAGTTCATGTCCGAAATGCACAAAAAGTGATCTGATAATGTTTGCTTGCTAAAAATAATTTGAAGGAACAATAACATACGGCTTGGATAAAATAACGAGATTTTTTCCTTTTTTCTTTGCAGAGAACGTACCTGTTTGCATTCCTATTAAGCTCCAGGTTATTCATCAAACCACATCAGTTATTACATGATGTCTGTCAGGTGAGTTACCATGGTTACATCAAACTAAGCACTGGTTGACCATTCAGAACTGGCGGTTCCTCCTGGTCAACTGTTGCAATCAGTGGCGTACCCAGGCCTTTCTCCAGGGGTGGGCAAACCACCCAAGATTTCTCCAATGGATTTTATTGAGCGACTTTATAGGGGTTCCAAGGGGCCGACTCGTCTGGGTTTTTCAAGAAAAACCGCCAAATATTGTGCTTTATGAAGTTTTCAACCTAATTTTTAGCTTTAATTGTCGTAATTTTATGGAAAAACGGCAATTTCCTGCCCCCTTTATTTTTCTCCCAGGTCTTCAAAATTTCTCCAAAAAATTTCCGAGGTGGGCATTTTGCCCACCCCTGGCTACGCCACTGGTTGCAATACATTTGCTAGGTTTGGGCAGTTTTTGCTAAACCTGTGTGCTAAATTATAGCAACAGTAATTTTTCTCGATCTTACACATTTCAGTTCAAGTTTATTTGTTTCCATCTCATATTACAAACAATGTTTTTCAACAAGTGATAATAATATTAATACAATTGTTCGTAAGTTAGATGTGGATGCTATCAAAAACGCAGGGCGTGTGTCTGATAGCACCCATAAAAGATAGTTACAAGAAGAGACTACTTCAGAGAGTACTTCAGAATGCTGTTTTGTTTTTGAATATTTCATTCTGAATATAATACAGTATAGAAATTGAATTGTCAAAATACTTGTTTTCACTGTTCATGACCCGAGAAGGAATGTCAACCTTTAAGAGACAACTATAAGAAACCACTGTGTAATTGGTGAAAAAAAACAATGATTTCAAAGAGACAAAAGATATATTTACCTTGAAATTCAACCTTTTACCATAATTATATCAATTTGATGCACTTGTTATCATTGTATTGTTAAAAATCTGTATCGTAAGCCGGGTCTAAAGCATTCTAAATATTTGAATTAATTTATATTTATTTTTGGTTTATGAGTCCCTCTAGCAGTTACCTGTCATATTTTACTGAAATTTTGACAATCAAAAACAATCAAAAATTTGAAATATTAAAATAATTTCATTCAACCTTGTCTGTTGTCACAATGATATTGATTAAAGAGTTTCATGGACAAATAACAAATCTTTGAAATATATATGACTTGACAAATATGTAATCAAGGATTTTAAGCAATGTTTGTGATATAAATTAGCTAACATAGTAAAAAAAGTACCATTGCCTGGACTATAATTATCGATGTGTTTGATTTGTCAAATTTTGAAAAAGTCGTATAGTTGCCATCTCGAGTGTATGGTAGCATTTCAATATTTCTTAAATTGAGTTATTGGTAAATTGTCAGTCAATATGTCAAAATCTTGTAGCCTAAAGTTTTATAAAAATTCACCTGTTTGATGGCTCAAATTGTCAAACATTTTATAGATGAATCTCACTAATCATCCCCTTGTTTTCATTTTCAGGTATGCATTAGGCAGCAAAAACTTACCAGTTCAGATGTGGACAGGGAAGTACTCAAGAAGTTCTGCCCAAACCTTTTACAATTACTCAGGTGAGAAAACATTTACCAACCAACACACAATATTTTCTCAAATCATTGTGTATGATTTTGATTTTGAGATTCAAACATTCATGTTTTCCCCTTCTGAAATGAGTTTATTTGATTTACAGCATGGTTTCCTGTAGTTCGATTAATAGAACCCTTGTTTTTTCGGGTGACACAAACCTACCCCGAAAAAAAGTTTTTTCGGGAGGGGCGATCAGTCTGCTTTGTAAAACTTGGGCTTTCTAGTAAGTGGTATGATGTGTTAGTGGATTTTTATTATGGATAGTAGCATGGAAAAAATCAAGGTCCTAGGATCGGACTAAGTTTCCTGTAGAATCAACCAATTTCTGGATGGAAACATGAATGTTTAAATCTCGTAGTCATGACTATTTATTCCCAGAGGGATTCTCTCATATTGAAGCCAACAAAAACAAACTTTTTTTAACACATACAGAAATATAGCCAATGAGGAAGTTTTTAAGGACTGTAATATTGGGAAAATCCATGTTTGATTACTTCTGGGACTATCAGTTGAACAATCCCAAGTACAACAAAATGTAAACATATTATTGGGAATTGCACATAATGTGCCAAATTACCTAATTGTTCTATGTCTACAATCTCATCCCCCATACAAACACATACAATTGAAACTTGCAGGGAAAATCCAGATAAGTTTTTTTTTAGATAAACTTACTTCATCAGGCAAAGCAAAACATTTGTTTCTGGTCTCCTCACGCTTCACGAGTAGTTTACCAAATAAAAAATAAAAAATTCAAAAAGAGAGGAAGAGATCATCTCTTTGTACAAAAACTCGGACAAGAAACATAAAAATTAATTTGGCCTTAAGGGGCGTACCATTTGATATTCAGGGGGCATGGAAGTTGAGGCCGAGTCAAGTTTTGTGGGTTTTTTAGCCACCAAAAGCAGCAAAATTTGTTTGGCGGCAATTTTTTTTTTAAATATCATTTTCTGTGTTTAAATTCTTTAACTTTGAGAATTTGGGTAAACTTTTTGGATCAAGATTTTTTTTTGCTGCCCTAAAAACTTCCATGTGATGTCCCCCCTGAGAATCGAATGGTACGCCCCTAAGCATATGCGAAAGTGCAAATATTTTTCTGATTTAAAATGACACATTTTATTGAAGCTTTGATAATTTATGTTTGCCTGTTATGCATGGAATGAGAAGTCTATAAAATTGTTTATAAAGCAAAGCTACATTTGACATTTAATGAAACATTTACAATATACACTATTGAGTCAGTAAATCAATGAGTAAGTCAAACAGAGGAAAGTAAACGAGGAAACATGGAGAACATTAGCTGATGTTGCAGGTTTTATGGAAAATCTGGTCATTATCAAAAGTATGGTGAATTTGATTCAACCCTATGCACTGTTTTTATTCAAGACATCATTATGCAAAAAATACATGAAGTAAATTTCCTAGCCTCTGTTTCACTATTTCTGTAAAGTTTAAAATTTCAAAATGTTTTTGAAAATGTTTGACAATAGATAAACTTTGTACATGTTTAGTAAATAATTTTGATAGCAAACAAGATTTTTTGATTCCTTATTAATTACCATTTTAAAAGTACATGATTGGAGCCATATTATTTTTCTAAAAAACACTGGATAAATCTTCCTCCTTTCAGCGAGTGGACAGAAACGTTTCCATACGACTTTCGGGACGAGCGTATGATGAGGCATCTGAGAGACATCACACAGAAATGTATCGCAGTGGATGCAAGTTTACGGAAGAGTGTCGGCCAACTCATGCAAGCACTAATTAAAAGGGTAGGTGTATGGTGAAATGACCTGAAAATTGATTGCCTTGATAGGCAACAGACCTGAAAATTGTGAAAATACCACCCAAGCTTCAGGGGATATGATAGGCTATGAAAAGTTCTGCGAGTTTTCAGAGAGAATTTTGTTGAAGAAGTTGGGTTTTTGTATAAAATTTTGATGAAAATAAAAATATGGCATGAATTTTCGTAATAAGATCAGTGCAGATTAAGAAGTCACCCCAACTTTCGCCAGCCCTTATTTTGCAGTCCATCACCGAATTAAAGTCAGTTCCAAGCTACAGCCACATTTTAATGGTTTTACTTGTTTTTAATTCATATTATGTTCTAAAACAGTTGCAAAACCAAAGTTCAAGGGATTATGTATTCAAGCTTGGTATAATAGGCACTAATGAGTAAATAAGTACCAAGTGGATAGTAAATTGCTCCTAGATTTCCAAGAAATTTGTGCACATATAAACATTCAAACACCTAGCTAGAGGCAATTTCTTGTTGCCTTGTTTTCAATATCCTCGAGATCTTGTATAGGAAATATATAGAGTATCAAACTAGTGGGGTATTTTATTGGTTATGTATCGAGCAGCAAACATTCTATGCTTCGGTTTGGAAACATGATCCAACAATTCTTTTTACATGATACAACTTTCATATTAGGTCATTCTAAAGGGGCAAGATGGGCCTCAATGATTGATTGAATCCCTAGACAAAGGGATACATGATTTCCAGTCAGAAATGGCCAAGGTGAGACATATATGTCACCACTTGATTCTGTCAGGAAATTCTTGATTTACCTGTTGTAAATTCCCAATCAGTGTGACATCTTCATTGTATCCAATCATAGACACTTTACAGTGTTTATGATCCAATTCATTTAATGATGCTCATTATTGGTCATATCCCACTTGCTAGGTGGAAATTGATTTACTTTATTTGAGTCTGGGTCATAGATTGTGTAATGACTCTCAATTATGACCGAGTTAAATTTATACTCTAGTTTATTTGCCCTTTGTAAGGCTTGACATCCAAAGACATTCACTCGCTCACGATATTCGCTCTGATATATTCTCTGAATTTGAGAGAAAATACTGCTTACAAGCATTATAAGTGTCATTCGCTCTCTCTTTGAGCGAAAAAGTCAAAGCGAATATCGCGAACAATTGTCGCTCAGGAGAGCGAATGTTATTAGATGTAAATCCTAAATGGGACGTTATTGACGTCTGTAAAAATCATCATGATGTTGACATTTAAATACTTTCGCATACCAAAGAAAGAAAGAGTTCTTTAGACTGATAGCCAATGATAACCCAAGAAAGCCTCTAATAAAGCTTATTTCAATTGGGATCCTAGATCTTCCTTTAATATTCAGTTTTAGTACAGAAGGAAAACCGGAGGACCCGAAGAAAAACCTGCAGAAGCCAGCATGGACTGAAAACCAAATGCACATAAGCGCCGGGCGCGGGACTTGAACCCGGGACCTCATTGGTGCAAAGCGAGGAAAAAAACGCTGCGCTAACCCGCTTCCCCAGGAAGCAATAGGCATACCAAATGGGCATGCAGTGCGAGATTAGCTATAGGCCTAACCCTGGGTCAATTACTATAGCAGAAGCAAGTTTTGAAAGACTTCATCATAATCCCATTCTCAATAATGAACATGTTGGGGTTGATTCGGTAAAATAGTACCTGCGAAGAAATATCATATAGCAGGTCACCGAAGCCAAATCATGCGTAATCACACGGGACATATTCCCAAATATCCAATGGAAATGTTATGATGTGTCAGCCCTTAACTATGTGTTGTGATTTGCAAATATCCCCTTTGTTGGTTTTTACACTTTGTGAAGTTGAATAAAGCAAAATGTATTTGAAAACATTCCCTTGAATCATGTACATGTGTACAGTGTAACCTACTAATCCACTGAATGCACTGTTGGATTTTGACATGATATTAGCAACATGTGAGCCTTAAAGGGACTAGCCTAGATTCCACTTAGAATTAAAAACTTATGGAAATGATTTGAATAAAGCTTAAAAGTGTAGTAAAATCCCAAAAAAAGTACAAAAATTTACACAGAAATGGCTCAAATTGACAGCGAATTGATTTGCAATATATCTATATGTGATGGTGGTGTGACTATCCAGTGTTTTCTAAATCCTAAATTTGTACCTCAGATGGATTTACCAGATAAAAGATCAAATGAAGCTCTTGGAGATAAGTTAATACATATCAAAGAAAAGTCATTGGTCTTCCCGCATGCAGAGGTCTGTTGTTGAAAATATTATATGTGTTGATCAAGATAACCGTAGGCCCTACATAGACATGAAAAGAAAAGTTGCAGAATTACTGAGTCATAATTCCAAGCTAGCTGCTTTATCAGCCAAGAATACTCAGCGCTTAATGACATGGCCTTCCAACTGTTTCTAATTTTGATTATATATATAAATGTTTTTATGAATATTTTCCATATATCATTACATGTCCAGGTCTTTTTGTTTAACAAGATGTGGTGAATAAACTAACAGGTTCATATGATTTGCTCAAACAAATGTTTGTGTCAGAGTTTTGGATTGGAGCCCAATCCCTACCCACCAGGGTTTGGTTACTAAACAAAGTGTTTGTTTGCAATGTTTTGACTCAATACTTTTCCTTACTTTACACTTTCCAATTATGAAGTCTTGTAGCATACTAATGAATACTACATAATTTGTACGAGGTCATAATGATTTATGTGCCTTGAATAAAAACTTGGCTTTGCATTTAGCAATATCATGTCATTGTTTCAATAATAACTTCATTACTCATTAATTTGTGTCTTTTTATCCTGTTCTTTATTACAGTTGGCAACGTTAGAAAAATATGAAGATGTCTTAGCGAGAGTTAACACAGCAGCTGCCGAGAGAATGCATGCGTTAAGAGCCAATCCTGCGTCTTTCCAAACCAATATCATTGATGTCTGTCCGTCACCGTATGTCTTAGCGCAACAGCTCACACACATAGAACTGGTACGTGGAATGTTCCATATGGTTTATTTGATTTCAAAATTTTATAGTTAAGGACAGCAAGATTGTGAAGCCTGCAAATTTTGATGTTACCCTGAATATGGGATAGGCCTATCATGCATGACCTACAATTCTAAGACAAAAATGAAGTTAATTTTCAAATAATGCACCAACACAGTTGCATAACAGACAAGGCACATAAAGATGATGCTACGGTAAAAATAACTCCAGCACAGCCCTCCTCGATCTTATTTGACAATGACTTGGTGAATGTCACGAATCATCTGCTAAACGTGTGGCACATTAAGCCAACGTCTTGCAGACTTTTTCACACCATAATACCCACCAGGTGTACCCTTGTCTCCATTTCTGACACATACGCGTGTCGTGCATATAACGCCTACTTTTATCAACACATCAAACCCTCAAGATAGGATGGTTACATGACAAAAATAGCTGTTACAACAAGGTAGTGCCTCCCACTTCCATTTTGCCTGACATAATTTGATAAATCAATCCTCAATTTTGTTTCCTAAAATGATTATTAAGATGGTATGACCTAGATCTGCAATGGATCAGCATTTTTGCCCATATTTGTCAACAAACTATGCATGGAATAGACTCGTTGGCGCCATGTTATCTTGACACTACACTTACCGCTTAGAGCCGAGTCATGTGCGTCTTTGTATGCAATGTGTAACATACCTTGGGCATCATTTATAAATAGCTCTTTTATGGTTGAGGCTGCATGGCTCACCTGTTTCGCATGAAATCATGTACTCAGATGGAGACATACTGAAGGGAGGGGTAAGCAATTTATTGTGCACTTTATCAAGTGCCATATGGGTAGGCAAAGGTGAGATTGCATTTTCTTCCCGCATAGTGTTGATATAGGTCAGAATTGTTCTGATTTTGTTAATGTTGACGCAGCCTGACTTTTAATCATTGGTCATAATTGAGAGTCATGATTAAGTATGAAAATATTGGCCCTATTGGTGGCTCCAGAAATCCACATCTATCTTTAAATTGTCCGATTTCTTTAGCAGAGATGATATTTTATCTACTTTTTGTCAACTTTTCTTTGTACAAAGCAATAGGAATATTTTGAAATTCAGTTTTTCAGACATTTCAAGTTTCGGGCTTTTTGAATAGCAGAGAGCGGTATCTGTATATGTAGTATGGATATGTGTTACAGTAGAGTAGGCCTGTCAAATATCATCAAAAGAGAGTCTTGATCATGTGAGTCGGGAAGGGGCAGTAAACTCTCAACAGCATTCTTTACTATTTTTACCATGCAGCAATTGCAATTATGTCTGTGCAACACCTGGTCAATAGCATTGTATGGAAAGAAACTTGGCTCGCACAAAGTACATGTTAATTGAATGTAGGCTAGAAACTTAGCTGGGTCATAGTACAGGGAATGTCAATTGAATGTAGGCCTAGAAACTTGGCTGGGTCACGGTACAGGGAATGTCGGCCAAGGTAGTTGTGATGTTTCCAAAAGTAGATAGAGTGGCTGGATAGTTGAGGAAAAGGAAATCCTGTGAAGCCTTGTTGATATATCAATTGAGGGACAATTGGTGGGCAGATCTCAAAAATAAACGAAAAGTCAACTCTGGTTTTTGAAATGGCTGACGTGAAATTATAATAATGGTTTTGATGGGGTGTCTGGTATCAAACTTTTTCCAAGGATGTTATCAATTCATACATGTCATTGTCAATAGTGTGACCATATATATATTGCTGCTGTTGAATAAGATTCACTGATTGTGACTCTTGTTCTATATTATTGGTGGTTGATTTTATGAAATTTATTATATCATTTTAATTTTGGAAATTGTATCATTGTAGTTCAAAGTAAAACAGCAAAATATGGAAGAAAACCAGAAAATTATTGTTAGAATATTGAAGGGGGGAGTAAATTTTGAAGAAAAAGGGAAAATGAAATTTACTACATGTATACCTCGTCCCTTCACCCGATTCCCACTGAACAGGCAGGTTGGTTAGGGGTGCACAATTAGATTTCCAGGGGTGAGCAGGAAGTTGGGTTTGGGGTGGAATTTTTTTTTGCGTCCCGTTCGGGGGCGAATTTTTTTTCTTAGAAATTACTGTTTTTCCCCCTATTCCATGTTCAGGGGTGAATTTTTTTTTCTTCTGCCTATGGAGGGGGAATTTTTTTTTCGAAAAACTTCCTGCTCCCCCCCCCCCTGGATATCAAATGGTGCGCCCTTTATTATGCCAGTGACTTTAGGAATGGTACTAAATGCGTCATTCCAAGATATAGATAATAGATGTTTAATATAAATATTACATCATGTGAACTAGAATCTAGTTTTGTGAGAACCATTATCGCACTAAAAAGGAAGCAACTGTTTCATCAATGTTGTTAAGGTTATCAGTTTTCAAAAACACATTAGAAAATTGTGTGTAGTACTGTTGGTAGTACAGAATATGAGAATGGCTATACATCTGTCAGCCTTCACATAGCAGGAAGAAAATTGGCCCAGCTCTCAAAATGATTTCCTTGCTGTTGATGGTTTATCAATGAAATATGTGATGGCTCACCCCAAAAAGGGGGGAGGGCTTTGCAGATGATATCAATTTTGATTTTATCATTTCATCTGTTATAGCATTTTCTAAGCTTTAAAATGACAGCTTACATGTTGAAATTGATCAAGGCAAAAAAAGGAAATTCTGCTGGAAATTCTTATTATTTTCTTCTTTTTTTTGCTGCCTATTTTCACCAGTTTCTCGAAAAGTGTTTTGTTGCAAAGACCCCCTTTTCGGGATGAGTCATCACATATGATATGTCTCAAAATTGTTGAAGCATGGTTTACTAGGACAAAAATGCTGCTAAATGGCAATAACTTTCCTCATCAAAGATCCAAATCAATCAAATCTTGTTTCAATGGGTGTAACCTATGGCGTAACTGAAATAAAGAAAACATTAAGATTTCATATTCTGATGCGTTAAGCTTACTGAAGTATAAATGGCATGAAGTCTCCAAGTTGTGACTCACATGAGAACAGGAAATATATGTGTTGAATTGTCACCTCAAGAACTTGAAAAATGTCTGATTTCTGATACAGCCTGGCCTGGAGAGAAGATAAAATGTCTTTTCTGATATAATCTGGGAGGGAAAATAAAAGTCACAAACCTTAGGGGCGCACCATTAGATTTTCAGGGGGGAGCAGGAAGTTAGGTTCGGGGTTGGAATTTTTTTTTTTTTTTTCGCATCCCGTTCGGGGGCAATTTTTTTCTTAGAAATTACTAATTTTTCCCCTCTATGTTCAGGGATGAATTTTTTTCTTCTGCCTATGGAGGGGGATTTTTTTTTAAACTTCCTGCTCTCTCCCCCCCCCCCCTGGAAATCTAATGGTGCGTCCCTTATCTTGTGTGAATCACATCGAGGACAGGAAATCTATGCATTCTAGGATACCAAATTATTAATTTCATGACATCAATTTGAAGTATGTGGTTATCAAATATTTGAAAGTTTAGAAATATTTTCTCACATAATCTAGATGTTTTGCTATGTGCTTTTAAAGCTGTCAAAGATCATTCGTCTTGGACATGTGTGAAAATGTGTAAAAATATGCATTTTTTTTACAAAACATAAACCCGTGGGGGAAAACTGCCCTCAGTGTCATTGAACTAAAAATTTCAATTGTTCATGGTATCACAGATTAGGCCAAGTAAAATAAATTATGTGTTTTACGTCCCCGTCGGCCCCAATTTTTCAAGATTTTGAATATTTTTATTATTTTCCCTTGTTTGTTCAATAACTGAACTTCTGAAATGGTTATACTGGAAATAAATACTTTTAAAGTCTTTGATGATTATTACTAAACATATTCCAAACACTTCAAGGTAGGGGTAACTGAATTTCTGAAATGGTTATACTGGAAATAAATACTTTAAAAGTCTTTGATGATCATTACTAAACATATTCCAAACACTTCAAGGTAGGGGTAATGCATTGAATTTGGAAATAACAAAAAATTAGGAGGGCCTCTCCAATTTTGGAATGAGTCAATAAAGCCGTTGGTTTATGGATTTTACATAGAAATAAATAATAAATTCTGGAAAAATAATAAGGACCTCCCTCACCAAATTTTGTAAAAACCGGACGTAAAACACATAATTTATTTTACTTGGCCTTACAGGGTGAAAGTACTCCATATCAAAGTCAAAAACTTGCTTCCACAATCATTCACACTTATTACACGCATGCAACACAAAGAATATTATGAAATATTTTCTGGGTGATGTAATTTTTGCAATAAAAATTCATGGTCTGCTTCCAGCAAGAATGTTTGAAATTTGTAATTCCCATGTAGGAGGTAATATTATGAAATACATATTTTGTACACTCTCAGTTGATAATAAAGGAATTAATCATTTTTCAAAGACACATATATGAAAGAGATGAAATATTTAATGAATTTTCTTATTTTATTCTATGTTTACAGGAAAGGTTAACAAATATTGGGCCGGAGGAATTTGTGCAGTCGTTTATGAAAGAAGGTTCAGATGATGGTCAGGTACGTGGGTACTCCGAGTAATTGGGTTGTGAGTGCAATGCTGCCCGTAGTTAGATTTGTCTAACATCTTGTCACCATATCGTGAAAAATCCTTAAAATTACCCAGCCATGTGTCAGTGGCTCTTGAAATCAATCAATCAATCAATCAATGATACAAGTACTTGCATAACATGCATACCCCATGAAGGAGTCTATTCGTACAGGGGACCCACGGCTTTACGTGACTGTCTGACCACGGAGCAAGTAGAGTAAAGTTTCTTGCTTAAGGAAACAATTAGACGAAAACCACCCGGCCAGGGGCTCGAACCCACAATCTCTGTATAACGAGACCCGTGCTCTAACCGCTCGGCCACGCTCCCCTCTACTGGTTCTTCATGTGTCACCGGTCACCTAAAGAACCATTTCATAGGCCACTGACTCAAGATTATACAGTGTGCACCCGGAGTGTGCATTGATTATAGGCCTACAGTGTGCAATCCAAATTTAGTATACATTTATAGCAGCTATGACTATCTTAGCACTCGCATGACGAATTTCTTGACATGGGAAACCAGTTAAATGGTGAATCCTACATGTAACATACTTCAATATGACTCCTCCAGTGAGTGTTTGAAGTTCACTCATAGATTTACAGGGGAGATACCAGGCTCTCCGCCATTTTTATTCTGGCATGGACACAAAATTGGGGTGTTTGGGTTTTTGCCGATTATAATTATATATCGCATCTTGTCATAATGCGGGAAAATTGAAAACACGCATACACTCTTTGCGTACAGGTTGGCGTATCATTCGCTTAAAGCATTATTTGCTGAGTTTATCTCTACGCGACCCGAATGCCCCCTATTTGAGCACCATGGCTGACGCCGCCATTACATGGGCCTGTATACAAAGCCTGGTATCTCCTTTATATATGGGTTTACTTCAAATGTACCTTGAAAAAAAAATCACCATTCATAAAGCATGATGAACTTAATCATGCAAGATACTTGCTGATAGAGAGGGACTTACAAAAGTTCACTCCTGTGTTACCCCTGATTTATCTACAGAATTATCATCCAGTATTCAATTGAAAATGAATACAAGATCAGTTGAGTTGTCGATAAACTGACACCCCTAAGATGTCCCACAAGTAAAACATCCCATGCTGAAAGTTGACCAAAACTGAGACCTGTATTTAGTGCACTTTCAGTGACTAAAATCCATGGCTTATTAAAGGGGCAATTCATGATCCACTTTTCACCCTTAAGGTCACCTCTATCAAAGTCGAGTTTTTTAGCTCATAGGAATCATCAAGTGGTATATGTTACGATCCCCAAAGCATTCTTTCATATGTGCTTTCATTTTTGAGAAAAGTGAGAAAATGTGTCATTTTCTAATTATTGTCGGGGCCCCGACAGTAATTACAACAGAGTAGCCTATGGGGATTTTCAAAAAGCTGAAAAGCTTGTAACTTGGAAACGAACAGTCGGAATCAAGTGAAATTTTCAGTATATATTTATGTTGTACTCTTCTTTTTATTTAGCTAGAAAAGAGGCCATGTCAAAATCATGAATTGCACCTTTAAGAATTAAATTCTGCAAATGAATTACCTATAGATCTGTGTCAAATTATGACACGGTTCTGCACACAAATTACTGGCCGACTGAATTGACTGGTATGCTATACCAGGCGCCAAACTAACCACAAATCTGCTATTTCTTATATGAGCAAATATTTTCACCTCTAAATATTTTGTGAGTTATGCAAATAAAAATAAACAAATAAAAGTTGGTTGTCTGCAAAAAATACAGGACACCTTTTTACTTCATAGATAAATTATAAATCTTCTGCAACAAAATTATGAAAAAAATGTCATGAAAATGTATCAAAAGGTCATAGTCCTGAATAAAAATTTTCATGGAATGGCTACTTTACTCAATACTTTGTCATGGGTCAGTATTATAGGCGAAGGGCAATGCACTATCATATTACCGTGTCTGATTAACAACTAATTGATAATGGGGTGGTTAATTCACCAAGAGATCACCATCAAATGATGAACTACTGAATTGGATAGTATTGTTTATATGAGGTTATTTACCCAGAATCAATGTGAAATAGAAGAATACTTATAGAAAGGGGAAAATCAAAAGAATTTCAAGTAAAAATAAACAAACTTGAAATACAATACCATTGTCCGGATCCATGAACCCATGTAGAGTACTTTGTGGTGAAATCAGAATTCAGCTAAAAAATCAAAGAAAATCCAACATTTTTGATTTTAATTCTATCATTAGCTTTAAATCGAATTACCGTACTGACTCGAGTAATGTTCCACCTTTTTTGAACGTGAACTTGGATCAAAGTTAGGGGCTGGGGCTAGGACACATGAGAGAGACTGGACTAACCGGTCGATCTACTGAGGTAAACAATGCCAGTGAATTGTCCGAGCTAAAGGGATTAAATCAATCTATTCATTGTAATATTTTGAATCAAATATTTCAGGATTCAGTTCAGTAATAATAATAATAATAATAACAAGCATTTCTATAGCGCTCTACAAAGAACACAGCGTTTACATGAAAAACAAAAACAAACCAATTAAACAGGGAAAAGATGTGTTTTAAGTGCACCTTTGAAAGCAAACAAAGACTCAGACTGCCTAAGACCTACCGGGAGCTCATTCCAAATACCCCGTTCAGACAGAGCCAAAAAGTCGTCTTTAGTCATCTTTAGTCGTATTCGAGTTATATCGAGTTCAAAATTCACTTGTGTGTGAACAGTTCAAGTCGGCTTAAGTCGTCATTCAAAAAGTCGTCTTACATCGAATTATCAACTCGCTAAAAAGCAAGTTAAGTCGCGTTAGTAACTCGATGTAACTCGACTAACGACGACAACCGATGACTCTTCGTGTGTGTGTACACCTGTCGTCGTAAGTCGAGTTGAATTCGTGTTTACTTAACAGCGCATTGACCTGGAACAAGTAAAGTTCATCTCAATTCGACTTCAAAATCGTATCGCATGTGTGAACAGTCGTAAGTCGAGTTACTTTTCGTTAATCCAATGTCGTGTTTGAAATTAAAAATGGACTCGATAGCAACTTCAGACGACTTTTTAGTGTGTCTGAACGGGGTATTAGTTTGACCGCAGCAATCTGGAAGGATGAATCACCAGCGCGCTTTTTAGAGCGAGGCACATGCAGCCGCGTAGTATCAGAGGATGATCCGAGTCTTCGCCTACATTCAGATGTATTAACGTCACTTTGAAGTGAAATAAGATCAGATAAATATGAAGGAGCACTGTTGTTGATACATTTGTACACAAGAATGTACAGTAAATATGCTTTAAAATAATCCTCAAGAATTTTTTCAACAAACACTTACATGAACGCATCAGTCAAGGTTTAATATGGTGAAATTATTTTTGCACATCCGATCGTGACATTCGCCATTTTGGAATTTTGTTACAAGAACAATCGCGATTGCGCATGTCCGATAGATATGATAGCGCATGCTTTATTTATTTTTACCATTATGTTTACCAAAATGTTTGTAAATATACAGGTGGTACATTGCCCGAAGGTTGGATTTAACATGCATCAGTACGGTGCTTCAAACATGATTGGAAAAAAACTTTCAAGTTACTAATAAAACCAAATTATTTAACAAACTTTTTAAAAATTTATTTCAGTTATACCTTGCATGTTCATGAAGCTAATATCTGAAGTGTTTTAGTTATGAATCTACATAGAAGTGTGTCAAAGTTATATATTTGTGCCAAGAGCTGGATGCCTAGGGACATAAGCCTCGAAAGAAAGAAATGATTCCTCACGTACACATGATTTTGAAATGTTTCTGACAGGAAAAAACAAGCAATTTAACATGAATTGGCTTGAAGGTTGTCATGCTCATGTCGTACATTTAGTTCCCTTGAATACAGGGAAATACCACGCAAGGAGATTGCCATTTCAAGTGCAAGCAATAAAGCAGGTCCAGTATTATGTAATGGCCAAGTTGATTATACAACCCATGTGCAATATTATCCAGCACTCATAAGGAATGTGATCACAGATGAGAAGTGACAGTATACATGGTCATAGTATATCAAGTTAATAGCTGCTGCATGTCTTGTATTGGTTATCACATGAATGTTATCAATTGAGTAAATTGATAAATGCATAGAGCAACTATTTTATTAAAACATTAATGACAGTATACATGGTCATAGTATATCAAGTTATTTGTTAATAGCTGCTGCATGTCTTATATTGGTTATCACATGAATGTTATCAATTGAGTAAATTGATAAATGCATAGAGCAGCTATTTTAT